>JAQGAD010001888.1:0-16362 GCA_034696625.1 Isotomurus palustris | reverse complement strand
CTCTTTTCGCATTACCTCATGAGTAACACATGATTGAATAAAAGATGAGACAGAAAGCTCATTGCATGTCTAGTTGCCTAAGTTCTTCCCCACGAGCTTCTTGGCTTACCTAGTTCGTTTTGTTTGCATTTGTGATGTTCTTTTAGTAAGGAAATATTGGGGCAACTTCCTGGGATATTTATTTAGGGTATCAATTTCTTTAGTTACATATTGAAAGTGAAGTCTTCTTTTGTGATTAAGTCATGCCAGGTGTGTACCACTGGATCGTGCTCTTAATTAAGCATACAAACGTTCTGGTGACTTCTTACTTCAAAAGTTACTCGTATCTAGTTTGTGTGCCAAACAATGCATCTTATTTATTTTTGAGCTAACATTAAAATTATTGCATTCTATACATTTATTGTTTTGTAATTCTTGCGATAGCTACCTTCTACTCTCTAACATCTTGCAAATTTCTTTTATTAATTAAAATCATTAGACCTTTGTTTCACTTATCAGTGGAGTGACTAATCCTGATCAGTTTTCGGAATTTGTACGCCTTCGGTTTAGTTTAACCATGTAGCTGCACGAAATGCACACTGTAACATTTTCATGTTCATAACGAGCCTCCCACATAATAATGTGGGGTCCCACAATATATCTGAAATATCATTAGGGTAGGATAACACCTAAGGTCCTAGAGTAGGTCTTAGGGGTGTTTATGACAAAGTTATTTTTGAATATTATGAAATAGATATTAGAGATCCTGAATGTCAACTTTCAGGTCAATCTGACCTTCCTGTCAGTAATAATTAAGGGATAAGCGCGGTCAGAATAACTTACCTAATTTACCATACATTACAATCCATGTCATATTGAACAGGTCATATCTCCGGATGGAAAGGTCATAACAATATATCATAATTATGGTATAATTAAGAATTGCCTAAGGAACCACCATATGAGCCCTGTAGAAATCCTCCGACGGTCCTTAATACATACCTACAGCGATTTCAAAAGACACAAAATTCCGTTATAGTCTTATGCATAGAATAAGAATATTTATCCCTAATAAACTTCCCAATCCTATTCCCCCATACATTACCATACACTTTATTGATAGGAGCTCTAAGCTCCCTCATTTAAGTCCACTTTATCTCGCGGCTCATTTACATGTCTCACCATGCCCCATTCCCATTCCTTCCGCATGTATTTGCATCCCGACCGAACCACCACTTTTCCTGTAATTCTATTTATCTCCCCTATCCTGATTAGGAGATAAAGAACTGACCTGATTTTTCCTCACCAACTTCCTCGCGTCCTTTTTTTCGAGGAAGATGCATTCAGCCTAATGCTCTTGAGATGTAACTGTCTTAGTTCTTAAGGTAGATTTAAGTTAGAATATTATTACATCTCAATTATTTAATGTAGTGTTCTTGTTTGGGGGTACGTGAAATTTTGAGAAGAAGGTTCTTTAGGATGGATGAAGCTAGGTGTGTATGAGTGTTTGTGAATAAAAAAGAAGACTTAGGAGAGTGAAGTTAATGTCTAAATAATATTGGTTTATGCAGAGGTCAAATAATACTTGGTACCAATGGAAGTTTGACATGAGGTAATGTGAACGGTCTCACAATAAAAGAGAATTGAACACGCAGAGTAAGAAAATGACCAAAGGTAAATGAACAGTGAACAAAGTAAAAATGAGGCGATTATTTGTAGTAGTACAGAGTTTTTATATAGAGAGAAAACAATGAGTATGTTCATGCAAATGACTTAGGGGAGATTGTTGGCTTGGGGCATTTGAGTATGTGTAAAACACAAAGATAAAAAGGTCATGCAGACAAGAATCTAAAACAGATGAAATGTAAAAATGTCCACTTAGCAGACCTCCCCAACATTCCGCCCGCCTTCAGATATTGGATTTCAAAGCTAAGCTATTGGAGAAGCCTGCTTCACATAATTAATCTTTGTCATGCACAGATAAAATGCATAACTTGGAAACTGGACGCTTAAAATGCTTTCAGAAGTTTGAATTGTGACTACTCTTACAAGGTTGTCGGATCCAGGATGCAATTCGATGACACGCCCGAGTTTCCAGCGTTGTGGTGGCAAGTTGTCGTCCTTAATGATGACTAAGTCGTTGACTTCCACATTCTTCTGTATGTTGTTCTACTTGGGTCTTTGCTGCATGCTTGTGAGGAATTCATTTGACCAGCATATAACAATGCTAAATAATTACTTCAAACTTCCATTTCTTTTAGCGATTACAGTTTCATCATGCTGCATTGTGTTATCTAAATTGATAATTGTACCAACTTAAGAATAAATACGATCAAAATTTCTGGGAAATTGGTGCAACGTGTGTAATATGAATCTTCCAAGAGACCAGTTAGCCTTGGAACATTTATCACACACATCAGCTATGCTCTAGAATTACACACGTTTCGACAGAGGAGAGTAGTTTGGTGTACCTGCAGCCTGTGTGCGACGGATCCCTGCATCAACCCTCTCTCCTTCATGTGCAATCGTGAGTGTAGTTTTGGCAGATGTGTGAGGAGGATGCTTCACTCACAAACACACATTGGCTGTTATGAATAAAAAGCATTGGCAATCTCTCTCTCAGTTCTAGTGCAGTTATGGTTGAGTAAACATCTCTCCTTCTCTCTCTTTCACTACTAGGTATCACTTGAGACTTACCCACAACTAGAACTCCCTTTATAACCTCAGACTCCAATCCATCTGTTTTAATTTTTTTTATTAAACTGACCCTGCCCTGTTCTATATGTGAGCCAATTTTCCGATATTAAATCTCTATCACTGCTAACTTTTATTACGCTACACTATCCAACATGACCACTAAATCTGGAACAAAACGCTCTCAAGACGACCTTAGTGACCCAGAATTCTCATATTGTACTACTGGCGATGGAAACTTAAGTGACTGTGCATCTAACCCTAAGAAGCCCAAGAAGCAAACTAATGCTATGATGCTGAACGACCTGATGTCAACAATTGGTGTTCTAGTCTTACAACAGCCACAAACCAATCAAGCTCTAACCTTAATGAAATCTCAAGTGGAAGTTGTGGCAAAATCTAACGAACTAATCGGTCTAAACATTTTGGAACTTCGAAACGATCTAGAAACCAAAGTGCTAAGCCATGAAACACGTATTTCTGATCTAGAATCCAGTGTTAACTCACTCTCATCATCTGAAGCCAATTCTACTAAAGTAACCGACGCACTCTATCTCGAGATCAACAAAATCAATCTTATTTTGACTGGCCTTGATGAGCTAATTGATGAAACCACTCAACTAGTTGTGATCAACCTCAATGACCTCTTCAACTCTTCATGCGGATTAACCACCGCTGTAGATCATGCTTACCGAATTGGACGTCCTACAGCTAACAAGCCCAGGAAAGTTAAAGTCCGTTTCACCTCCATAACTACAAGGTACCTGGCTCTCAGCTCCAAATCTGGATTACCTAAAGGCATCTACCTCAACGAAGATCTCCCGACAAGTACCCGTGTTGCTCATGGAATCTTACGTGCCAAGAGAAACGACCTTCTTGCAGCAGCACCAGAAACTGAAGTCAAGATCAACTTCAAATCTCTTACTCTCCACTTACCAACTGAAAGCTACAAGTTTGAAAACGGCACATTCATCAAATCAACTAATCCAGCCATCCCTGCAGCTTCTCAACCATCTCTACAATCATCATTCTCCACTTCAACGCAAGGCTCTTCCAGCGCTTTTTTAGGCAACCGAAAAAAATCTGTAAGCTAAAAATTGGTCACGTAAATGCACAATCGATCCGTAATAAGTTTTTAGATGTACGTTCTCTTCTCGACGAACTCAACTTCGATATTCTCTGTATTACTGAATCTTAATTATCCCCTGATAGTCGAATACCCTTGTTTGTTGGATACAATCTATTCCAGGCTGAGTTTCTAACCAAATCCCTCGGTGTAGCTATTTTGGTCCGTTCTACACTTAAAGTGACCCCTATGTCATTAGATCTGTCTGATGTGTCCTGTAATATTGAAAGTCATACTGTTAAGCTCCAATACAACTTCTCTAAAAGTTTTATTGTCTTAAGATGTTAAGCTCACATATTACATCCAACGGCTTAAAAATATTAAATTGTAAAAATCTTTTAATCACTGTTTCTAGAATTCGCTAGTAGCTCAAGTTGTCCTTAATTCAAATGAGTGCAGGCTACATTAATGTAGTTTTGAATCAAAATTGTTCAAAAGAGTCGATTTTATCGAGAAAATCTATTTTGCACACACATGTTCCGTTTTGTAAACACACCAATCTTAAAATCAAAAATCTAAAAGCTTCAAGGTAGAAAAGAAGTCTTAAAAGAAGCGACATGGAATGACTTAAGCACGTTAGACGAGTATAGAATGACTCCAACATTGTGGGCTTTTTTAAAGCGAATCTCAATGCCTGGAGGCTTTTCGTCGGAAGAGGGCAAGTGCGGAATGGACTCAAGAATAGAGACTAGTTTTGTTAGCGAGAACAGATGAAGTATGCATGAAATTTGTCTTATCTTAAATATATTTATGATCGAAAAGCGAAGCGTAATTTTCACAAAATGTCTTAGACCGATTGAATGATTTCGGTGACTGAAGTGGAACAAATTGCACTTTGTATTTATATTGTCAAATTCATATGCATTTATGTTTAATTAAAGTTGCAAAATTTTGTAGAGTTCTTGTGAACTTAGCTATCTTAGCGTTACCAATCCGTTTGGTGCAGGTTTTACTGTGTTTACACACACATTGAATTTCATTACTTAAATGTTAATAGACACAAAATACTGTAAAGACTTTCTTGTAAAGGTTGTATGCGTCTAAAATTGAGTGACGGGTGGAGTGTCAACCTATTGGAAGATATATTTCCTGAAATCTAAATTAGACCTTTTGTTTCTTATGTTCTGCTTCCTTAGTTTAATATCTTAACTACAGATGCTCATTATATTTGAACCCTTTGTAAATAATATTGCACATACAACATCCTGGAAAGTCGTGTCCACTACTCAGCATAGAGCATTAGGATTAAGCTTCTGAAGATATTAAAAATTGAAAAATAACTGTTTACAGCTTAAAAGCAATTTCAAACACCTACTTTATAGTTAATATGAAATTGGGATGAGATTGTACAGTATGTATCGAAACATGATCATTAAGCTTTAAAGCAATTCTTGTATGGGAGCATTAGATCTAAAGATGAAGTCAATTCACTTGGAGATGAGATTGGACAATGCACGAAAGTATTGAGATCAATTTTAGGCCGCAGAGTAGTGATTGAGGGTACTTTATACTTGGGTAGACAGTTGACTGTAGCACAATTTCTGTTTTTTATGTCATTATGAAGTCCTTGTTCTTCTTCACATGACATTTCTGGAAATATTTATGTACTTAATATTTATGTTTTACAAATTTGAAGCCGAAAGTATTTATTTTTTATTCATATTCAAGATCAACATTTCGAACACGTGTTTACGTCTTCTTTAACTGTTTTCAGTAAAGTTGGTTAACTGGCTTGTATCTTGTACTCAGAATATATTATTTAAGCTAAGGAATTCGTTTAGTTGTATCAGGATGCACATTGTCTTGATTGGCTGTATTACAGTAAGCAGTAATGCGTAACTTCACAAGCACGAGTACTAAATTTTTTTAAAAAAGCCCAAGCTAGACTTATGTCACAATTTTGTCACTCCTTGCGTCGGAATATCAACAAGGGACTTCACAGTAATAAGTAAATATAATTATAATGAATTTTTACTCAAAAATCTATTTTATTTCTAGTGGACGCCCAACATTAAGTCTCATTGGGCCCAAGCAAAAACCCGTGGGCATAGGACCGACTGTTTGTGTTTTATATTCAAGTGTATGAAGACTTATTGTACGCTTATCGGATTCATTCATGTCTGCGGACACACGTGTTCATCTTTTCAAAAAGTCGCATTTGATGGGCTGGAAAATGAAGTACAGTCAACGTCTGAAAGAAAAGTATTGCTGTGACAACTCTGAGCCGGCGAGTTTGTGGGATAAAAGTTGGGTAGATTAGTGCTACAGCCAAGAGCGGTTGATATCTCTAAGTTCTGAAAAGCTGACTTGACCAAACGTTATCCAGTTCTTTATGCAAAGGAATTGAAATTAAAGGGAAATAAAAGAAATGCGGAATTCAAACTAACGGAATATATAGTAAAAGATTTGAAAGTAAAATACGAAATAACACAGCAGCTTCGTCTACGGAAATTATTGGCACATGTAGTACGATAAATATAATATAAATGATGGAGCGTAGGATGTTATTTTATTGTATCGCTAATATTCAAAGTATCTACTTCATACTTGTTTACTCAACTTAATAATATTTGATTCTTTATAAACTATAATATTGTCATATCCCAACACATCAAATTCAGTAAACATGCGTTTTAATTACAACAATTTAAAGTGGAGCTTTGATTACCCGTGGAAACCGAAACTTGTGAGGGGATGAACAAATGACTAGGGTTACGATTACTTCCTTTGCTAATACTCAACTTACAAATTGCATAATTCCTTACTTAACCTAACACTTTATAAAAACTGTAGTATTATTATGCACACTACTTTAAATATTCCTTCTGTCATGGCAGATGCACTTAAGGTAAGTGTCTTCATACGAATATAAGCGTCTAAATTTTATTTAGCGCACTAAAGTATGCGTCGATTGATGCTCATTCTATTATTATATGAGCTAAACACAAGCACTACACTTCCCAATTATCTATAGTCTATATCTATAAAAGCTACAAGACAGACTGCTTCTTTTTTATGCATTATAACCCTTTTATCTTATTCTTAAACTTTAGTCTGCATTAGACTAAAAAGTTGTAGAAGTGAATGAGCAGAAGGTAAAAAATAAGGACACAACTAACAAACAGGTCTCTTATAAAGCCGCATTCATAATTTCACCCAGAAGATAGTGATTGCCTCTTTCACCTCAACGACCTTTCTCCACAAAGAAAACTTGAATCCATTTGACAGACAAAAACTAGCGTGTAAACGGCACTCAAACCTCGCTCCAATAATTCAAGCAATGAATTGTTTCTTAAAGTACCCGACCATCTCACAAAATCACACTTTATTCCCTTTTAGATAGATAGATAGATAGATAGATATTCTCTATCAACGTGTTATTCCTCATTTAGTATAATAATAGACTAGTCTCTCATGAGTAACACAATTTAAAGAATATCTTATGTGCGTAGGACCAAAAAGAATGCACGAATGGAGTTGGTAATGTATATCTAAATCGCAATCGGGGGATTGCAAGCCCACATTTTTCGATTGCGCCAACTGGACTTGTGAGAATCTGCAAAAAAGGATCAAATGCCACTGACAAAGTTGTTTTGATGTGTTTATTACTTTCACATACTCAAACAAGCCTTTTGATTTCATAATATATAATTTTATATCATCATCATAATGAGCTAATAAAACAAAAGTCAATTCTTGTACAATGTGCAGAATGAAGTTGGATTGAATTAACTGAAGCTATTCAATTTCGACGCTGGTGTTATTCGTGCAAATGACTTACTGTCCTAAAGTTAGCCTATCAACAACCGGTCATTGGCAAAAGCAGTGTCATTACGCAAGCTATAATATATCTGTAGATTTTAGCAATTCTCATTATTCAAAAGCTTTACTGTACATGATGAATTTCACTTTAGGGTTAGACTCATCTGACTAACTATGCCTAAGTTGTACCATCGATTCTCAAGAACTACAAATCGTAATTATCTCTAACAACTTCCTTTCTCAGCATTCCTCCACTGCATCACTGCATGTTTACTTATTGTTGTGGTCACAGCTTCTAACTCCAATTCCTACAAATATTAACTGTATGCTCTACAAGACAAAACACGCAGATAGATGCGTGAAAGACAAAAAATAATTGAATCCATCCCTGCTAGTTCTTAAGAGAAAGAAAAAGCAAAGCGAAACTGTGTAAGTTCTATCATGCGGCTTTTCCAGTGGAGGTTAGCCTTCATCTCTTGCCACCACACAGCCATCCAAATCCCACTGATGTTTCTTTTCATAATAACAGGCTAATTAAATTAAGTTAAAAACTATATGTTATAATGACTAATTTGTGAATTCAAATAACTCAAGCTTTCCAACACGGACTGTCTCAGGAGCAACTGAAAGAAGAATACAAGTTGCAAGATATGCCAATGCACACAACCATCACTAGTTGCAGTTCATAAAGAAATCAATATGAATTACTGGACTGGCCGTAAACGAGTTAGTTGTTGATGGAACGAGGTTTTATATGATGCCGTTGTTAATATTTAGAGTATCGGATTCATATTCCGTTACATATTCTAATTTTCTAATAATACTTGACAGTTGAAAAACTGTAATATTGTCATGCTAAATCCACACCAAATCAAATAAAGTCTCTTCACACCAATTAGCAATTTAAACATTCATATACTTTGCACCTTAAAAATAACACCTTTCAATATTCTCCTATTGTTATAATATAATGAACCAATTACGAATTCTACTGATCTAACTAAGACCACTACAATGCTGATTACCTTTCTACAGTATACGTCTAATTATAATCAACATTAATCTGTATAAGATTAAACACTTTTGGAGAGTTGGAGATCAGAAGTGATTCAATTTACCCCTTTATCACTTCCCTGCCACTTCTTTAATGCAACAATAATGAAACAAGTGGGCTACTGGTCTCCTGAGAAATCGGATTCACAACTCCAACCACACAAGCACGAGTGCCTCTACCAACTTAAAATGAACCATCAATCATTACAATTTATGAAAATATTCCTTTCCAAGTTTAGATTCTACGTCAATTACTATGCATATTAAACGTCAAGGTTGCACTAAATTCAGATCTAGTTGTTGTTCAATTTTTGTATCATAAAGTTTGTAGCCAATTGTAGCAAGAAGTACTTGTGAAATTGGAAGTATGAGTTGATAACATCCAATCTTCTAATACATCATAAGGAATTCACGATAGTGACCTCAGCAAGGAATTTTTGCCCTTCTCCACATAAATTAAGTGGTGATGATCAATTTAAAGCTCAAGGGAAACTTTGATTTGTCTCAAAAGTCTCCAGATCAGCTTTTTTAACTGAAGGACACGACTGAGTCCGCTCTTCACCAAAAGTCTCAACTTTCCCTTGACTGGATCCGTATTCTATCTTGTACTTATCGCCCATGTTGCACCGTCTAAAGAGCGTTTGGGAATATTCCTGTCCAAATCCAACTGCTCCTGCTGCCTGTAATGTATGTAATGGCCAGTCCGTTGCCACAGAAACCCCTGGCGAGTTTTGCGGAACTGGTTCCATATTAAATCGTACAACTGAACGCTCTTGGGGCGATGTTTCTGCTTCGATTGGTGGAAGCGTAGGACGACAAAACAGCTTACTCGTTTTTGGCTTTGGCCGTGTCTGAGCAACCTACGGAATTGTACTTTGTTATGATTTTTGTGGGAACATGTGTGTATGCAAAAAAACCTTTAAATATCAAATCTTACATCTGGAGATTTCTGAGCAGCTCCATTTAAACAATTCCCCATAACAGTATATGGCAATTGTGTAACTCCTGCGAAAGACCAGGAAATTACAGGTAAGTCTTGGAATGGTACGATCCGTAGCAAATACTGAATTGCTTGCGACGTCTTTCCTTTTGAACACTTCAAATCGTTGTGACAGATTTTCCAACTCCAACTCCTTCATTTCACTTATGAGACAGTCGCAGATTTCCAAGCTCCACAGCAGCTGATGTAAAGAACTCTGCAGGTATGATCTGTGTGAAATAACGAACTCTTCCAAAATTACACTTCCAAGCAGATATGCACAGGATGCGAGCCTGCAAGCTACACTTTTGGTTTTGAAATCTAAAAAAACCGCAACCAATAGCAGCCCTTAAACATCTTTAAATCCTAATTGGTTAAGAACTGATGGATGTAAAGATTGAATTATAAATTCAGATTTTAGTTACTCTACTCTCAAAATTTTGCGTGTGTGATGTCTACTAAATTAGTTTCCTGCAATCATTACGTACCTGAAACTTAACAATGAAGGCAATGACTTTCAATGCCATAGCAGGTGTCAATGAAGTTTGTCATACTATAAATCATGATTCGTTATTCTTTAAGGGTAAACTTCATAGCCAGTACGAAATAAACTGTTGGAATAGTAACTGTGGTATACCTACTTGAAGTAAGAAGTGAAACGGAACCGCTTTTTTGAACACTATTTCCCTCGACTTTGTTCCCCAACAATTATGCACGCAGTACTTCATAAGCATGCATTTATACGTAATTTACCAACAATTGAATATTCATCGATGCTGCACATGCTTGCTGAGTTGGAATTTAGGGATCGCTTATGAGTGAACTTCGACCAAAAAAACTTCAACCACAGGTTAAAATTCTCTATTTTGGTAAGTGTCAGATCAAATTGAAATCTCACTTCATTCCTTAATTTCAAAAGATCCCAAATTTTGACCTGAAGGCCACAAGAACCTCTTGTGTGGACAATTAGTGCAAGTACTTTTGAAAGATTCCCTACATTATGTGACTTGCAGCTTAAAAATGTAGTAGCCTGTGACCTTTGACCTTAAATAATTCGACCTGCAGGGTTAAAGGACAAGCCCGATGTAGCATGAGCCCTGAGCATGGATTCTGCAGAAACAGAACTTCAATGTGTTGACCTTCCTGGAAGGAAGCCTTTCCGTCACACGACACTCGGATGAATACGCAGAGTATTCCCATAGGAATGTTTCACTTCTTAGTGCAGACTGTTAGATTTGCCCTGAATACAGATTCTCACTCACTAAAGATCTGAATTACGAATATGCACACAACAAGCGACGTCTTGACTAACAATAAGTTATTTGCTACTGCATTTCTCGTCAGAGACACCTCTAGCCATTGGTGTAGTGTTTCCAAATTACGAGTTAACTTTCTTTAAGTGTTGTTTAAGTCCTTAAAGTGTGTTCCAAGAAAACGGGGGTCTGCCAAAGAATGAAACAGGCATCACCGATATGAAATCTTGTTAGTGATTTCCAGCGTAATAGGCACTTGTGAAATGTGAAATAATGTCACATGAGACTCTAGGATTACAATGAGATAACACAACATAAATTGACTCGGCTGGGTGTCTAAGCTCAGACTTCTCACAGACCAGATGATTGCTTTGTCATTAAACCACAGAGCCAACTGCACAAGAATAAAATGTATCAATCGGTAAAATAGGTGAAGTAAAAAATGGGATTGCCAATTAATGGAGTTGAGTTAACTTTAAACTTGCTTACTCTAGTTCCGTCACTGTTCTTGCTCGATGATTTGCTTGCGCTTACTTCACTT
This sequence comes from Isotomurus palustris, assembly GCA_034696625.1. Taxonomy (NCBI): domain Eukaryota; kingdom Metazoa; phylum Arthropoda; class Collembola; order Entomobryomorpha; family Isotomidae; genus Isotomurus; species Isotomurus palustris. The sequence goes on along the minus strand of JAQGAD010001888.1, from coordinate 4,975 downwards.
TCCCTGACATTTGGATTCGATGATTAATGAATTTTACGACTGATGCAGATGTCAGTATTTCTGACTGCTTTTGATTAATCTCTCTCAATTACAACCGCTTCATACATTGTATGAATGGTTTTCAGATCATTGCAATAACATTGCATTGCATTGCAGGTTGCATTTGCAATGGCAGCTAGATAATGAGATCAACCTGATGGCATTCAAGTCGTAGGTGAGTAGCACAGAATATAAGTGACAATGCAGGCGAATATTATATTTAGAGACTATATTCGCGTAAACCTACTTACTCGTTGGAAATTGGTAAAGCGAAAATCCGGACAACAAAAAGGTGGGATAAGCAGGTGCACAGAGAGAAACTTAAATGGAGAATGAGATCAGTTGTGATTCAGAAAGTAGGGCGTGAATGATAAGATACTTATTTAGTTACTTTTTAATAGAAAACACTATTTAAGTCTGTTCTCCCACAGGTGTTGTTAAAAACACGACATCCTGAATATTTCCGGAGTAAAGGCAACAAGAAGCCACGCTTAAACGATTCAAGGCTGTCTTACAAAAACAACATCGTACTGAAAAAGGGAGAAAAAGAATAATTTTATAGTCTGTAGTCTTCCTGAAAACTCATTAAACCGCCGAAAGTCATCCCTCAGCAGCAACTGCTCTTACATAACTTCTATTGTTGGATCATACGTACAACCCTTAATTTTATCCACAAGAACAATCTATCAACCAGGAATCAAGAAACTTTCTTAAGTCAGAGGTGGTCGCAGGGTGGTTCGAGGGACGAGATGGAGAGGATCTTGGGGACTTGGAGGAACTGGTCCATGCCTCACCAGCTGTAATGGCCGCCCTCGGAGTCCCTCGACATCTCAGTACCCTCACCACACGACCTTCTCCTAGTCACACCCACCCAATATTTTTAATCACTCTGACACTGTCCTTCCCTCTGTCTTTCTTCCAGATTATGGAAAAGAAGGAGGAGAAGGATGTGGAGTCGAGGGAGATAAGTCTGGAGGAGGAGGCGGAGATACTTATGGAGGAGGAGGAGGAGGGAGGGCAGTCAACACGACCTGCGACACTCAACCCTCCATCCACTCCCATGGAAGGTGACTCTGTCGAAGGAGGCCCACGTGAAGGAGCTGAGGGAGGTGTGGTGGAGCGTGGCTTGCTGGAGGGCGGCTCCACGGAAAGTGCTGCACCGGAGCAGGCTTCCACATCATCTGCCGTCAAGGAGGGAGATAGCGAGGGAGTCGGTGACCTTGAACGGGGGGTCCAGAACCTCGCTGTCAAGGACAGGAAGAAGAAGAAGGCTGTGTGTGGAGCGGAGAGGAAGAGAAGGAAGAGAGCGAGGGAAGCGGCGGCCGCTCTACAGGGCGGAGGAGCCGTAGCGGAGAGTGCTGAAGGGGGACGTGGCGCTGCAGGGGGAGGAGCTTCGGGGGGAGGAGCTTCAGGGGGAGGAGCTGAGGAGGCCGCTACTCCACGTAGCGATACTCCAAAACCTCCACAACCCAGACGAGCCTTCAATAATATTGGCGAGGGTTTCTTTCCAGGGAAGCCTGGACCAGCGCCAAAAACTCCGAGTGTCGCTCGAGGAGGACAAGGTGGAGGAAGGCCTCGAGCCCACTTTAGTGGCAAGAGACCTCTCCAATCCCCTGATACTCCTCAAGGGCGACCTCAAAAAGTCACCAGGGAGGAGAAGACTTTCACTGTCTTCGTCTCCAAGGACAAAAAGGAGTCCATGACCCTTTTTGACCTTGGAACAGTCGAAAGAGGAATAAGGGCCGCCATGGATAACCTCCGTAGCGGCACTTATATGAGGATGGGTGGCCTCAGGGTTGTCCGCAATAACATCGAAGTGGACTGCCACGATGAGGCCACCCAAAATTGGCTGAAGGGACTGGAAGTCCTCAAGAAGGAGGGAGGTCCTTTTAAGGTCTCTACGGAGCCTCCAAAAAGGACTCCCCTAGTTGTAGTTGGGGTTTGGATCCGGGAAAAGGACATGCCACATCGGGATGTCCTTTTTCCTAGGCTTCATCGTCAGAACCCCGACTTGGATGTCTCCGAATGGACCATTTACCATTCCGTAAGGTCAGGGGAGGGTCAGTACCTAACCTTAGGTGTGCCCTCAACGTCCTTGGAACGCATAATGGCTCCAAACAAGGTATATTATTATACCGACGTATTGGTATTCACCTTGAAGGGTTCGGCAAGGGGTGCGGGAGGCCAGGGAGGGGCCTGAAAGGTTTTTCCTTTTCTTGTTTTTGTTCAAGGTTCACTTTAGCCTTCACTAAATAAATAAACTCGTTCTTTCCTGTTTCCTTACTTCTCTGCCTTTTTATTCCTTTCATATTGCATACCGCATAAAGCATACAGCATACATCATATAGTATACCATCAGCTACTACTGCTTGTTCTGCTGCTGTACAATGTCAACCCGATGTTCTGGGGTACAGATAAATCTCCATCACTCCCAGAGGGCTACAGACTCCTTCTGTGGGTCCTTCAGGGAGTGGAAACTGGAGGTTGGTCTTATCCAGGAGCCGTGGGTATACAGGAAATCCATACGTGGCTTATACAACCTAGGCACGTTGGTCTCATTTCAAGGCTCTGAGCCAAGAGCCTGTGTCGTGGTTTCCAAGAGGTTAACTAGCAAAACAATGCTAGCCTTTTGTACTAGAGACCTTGCAGCAGTAAGGACGGAGTGGGCCTGTGGCACAGTTGTATTTGCCTCAGTATACATGGCCCACTCCGACACTTGCCCACCGAAAGAGCTAATAAAGCTAGCTGATTACTGTAAAACGGTTGGCTTTAAGCTAATTATCGGTGCAGACGCGAATGCTCATCACACCCTATGGGGCAGCACAGATGTGAACCCTAGAGGTGAGGATCTGTGGAGCTACCTATCGGGTAGTGATCTGCATGTTCTTAACAGGGGACACAAACCAACCTTCGTTGTTGCAAACAGGAACGAGGTTCTAGACATAACTCTAGCCTCTTCCTCGGTTCTACAGGATCTCGAGTCCTGGTGGGTTGATGATGAGGAATCATCTTCGGATCACAGGTACTTGAGATTCATTTTGAAGTTTGGATCCCCTGTCCTTCAAGAAAGCAGAGATAGAAGGAAGACCCAATGGGATCTATACAGGTCTCTTGTAAAGAGAGACTTGGATGGGTTACCCTTGGGCATTCCAACTACAATTGCAGAAACTGATGACAGGACAGAGGCTATTACAGGAATTCTAGTGGGCGCTTTCCACGAGGCGTGCCCACTGAAACCTGTAAAAGCCAACCGGAAAAGAATAGTTCCATGGTGGACTCCTGAACTAACTCTCCTGCGGAAAGCATCCCGTAAGCTCTACAGGAGGACCACTCCTGGAGACAGAGGTGCTTCCTGGGTTGTGTACGTAGAGGCCAGAGATAAGTATAACTCTGCCCTCAGGAAACAAAAGAGGTTATCATGGAGCAGCTTCTGCGGCGACGTAGAGGACTGCGTGGGGACCTCGCGCTTGTACAAGACTCTGAAAGCAGACCGAGTCATTAAGCTTGGTCTTGTAGAAAAAGAAGACAGTTCCTATACGAAGGACACTGCCGAAACATTGGGGGTTCTTCTGGAAACATTCTTTCCACCAGACCCCAATGGCAGTAGACCTTCAACTGAACATGAGTGGATGGAGGATGCGGTAATTGGGGAGGTCGTTTGTGAAGAGTTGGTGGAGAGAGCTATCGGCTCTTTTGGCCGCTTTAAGGCGGCTGGAACCGATGGCGTTTTCCCTGCTCTGCTGCAACACCCCCAAATTGCTAAGCATCTATGCCCACTTTTCAAGTCCGTGCTCCATCTGGGATACATTCCCAAGATTTGGACCAAGTCTAGGTGCGTCTTTCTACCAAAACCGGGCAAGGACAGTTACGATAGGGCCTCTTCGTGGAGGCCTATCTCGCTGACCTCGTTCATGCTAAAAACCTTGGAGAGGTTATTGGACTGGAATGTTCGAACCTCTGACCTGATTCAGAGGATTCGATCCGGAAACCAATTTGCCTATCTTCGGGGTGTCTCAACGGAGGCTGCCCTACATCAAGTGGTGGCTCGTGTGGAGAGGACACTTAAGTCGGGCGAGTACTCATTGGGAGTCTTTCTTGACATTAAAGGTGCCTTTAATGAAGTGACCACTCAGGCCCTACTGAGAGGCCTCGAGCGAGCACAGATAAACCCCATCATACGTAGGCTGATAACGCACCTGCTGTGCAGTAGAGTGGTTACAGCTAGCTGTGGTGACGACGAAGCAGAAATAGAGGTAACGAGAGGATGCCCTCAGGGTGGTGTTCTCTCGCCTCTGTTATGGAATCTGGTTGTGGATGAGATTCTGCAAAAACTGCAGGAGTCTCATCCGCAACTTTACTCACAGGGGTTTGCTGATGACATTGTCTGCCTAGCCACTGGCATTGACCCATCGGTTGTGGTGGAGCACTCTCAAAGTGCCCTTAACACAATAGCCTTATGGTGTCAGCAAGTCGGTTTGGGAGTAAATGACAAATTAGCGGTGCTTTTGTTTACTCTTAAACGGAAATACCGCATCAACAAACTCCATTTGTACGGTAAGGAACTTGATTTTCAATTGGCCACTCGCTATCTGGGAGTGCTTATTGACAACAAGTTAACTTGGGTTTCCCACGCTCAAGCGAGAGTAAAGAAATGCCAAATTGCTCTAGCCCAATGCCGTCGAGCCATTGGCAAGACTTGGGGTTTAAAGCCCAAGAATTGTCTCTGGATCTACACGGCCATCATAAGACCTGCGCTAGAGTACGGGGCTCTGGTTTGGATCCCTGCCACGGAGACCAAAGCTACCCTCGAGAAACTGCAGAGGGTCCAGAACTCAGCCCTTCGGGGGGTTCTAGGCTGCATGCGCAGCACACCTTCGTCTGCAGTGGAAGTCCTGACTGGTGTTCTTCCTTTAAAAGTTAGACTCCAACAAGTGGC
>JAQGAD010001887.1:0-16365 GCA_034696625.1 Isotomurus palustris | reverse complement strand
CGGCGGTTGGTGTCACTCCCCAGGATCACTCAAGCTATTCAACGAGAATTACGCCTCACCTTGAATACTTCGGTAAAGTCGTAATATCATTGTTTAAGATTAAGCCCTTGAGATCTTATTTGTGTGTGACCTTCTCTTTTCGCCCCTTCATTTTTTGTGTGAACGAGCGAGATCTCTCACTGGTTTATCCGTACCAAGTTTACGGCTAAAAGTGAATTTATTGCTAGTAATTTTCCTCGGGATTGCCCTCAGCCCTCCCGACTTTTGGAATTAAGTTAATAGTTACAACACGATCCTCTGTAGCAGAGAGATTGAAACATTAATTACTGATCTAAATGGTATACAGGTCCTTCGTAGCGAAGAGACTGACAAATTCTTATTATTCACGGGGTCTATCTATTTGGTTTCATAGTTCTCCTACAAATTAGGGAACTATCAAGTTTCACTGTAGAGTTTTCCTTCAAGTAATTAGAATAAACTGTCAAGTATTATCCTTACTCAGGAATATTTTGTTTGTTGTCCGAGCTTATTATATAACGGTTTCTCAAAGTCTACCTCAGCAACATAATCGCTGAGCGAACATTTGGCACTGAGTAGTAGAGCTCTCAGCTGCGACGTAGAGATTCTTTCCATAAGTTCCAGATTCTAGCATTATTTTATTGTAACTAGTTTTCCAGGCTTTATAAAAAACCTGGTGGTGACTCCTAAGTTCATTTCATAACTCTCACCAAGGAAAGGGTTTCCACACAACATTGCAAAATTTGAGCTTATACCGACAGCATTAAATACTAAAAGTACACCGAACAAGGTTTTCGCTGCTTTCTAGAAATATACTTTAATGTCGGTTTGGAAGGCCACTTTTGCAGCAACAAACTGATTTATCATTTAATTAACGAAAGATAATGTATTGCATGTTCCAAAAATAAATAAAAAAATCATATACTTTCTTCAGCAAACAAAAGAGGTATCAGGTGTAACAATTGTTTGTGAAATCCACTTTGAAGGACAGCAGTCCCAGTCCCAGTGGGAGACTTATTGCAACGTATTTCATTTTATTTTTCTATTATGAATGTTCAATTATAAATGGAACCAGAGGAGGAATTATGAGTCGAGGAAAGTATTTAAACAACTATGCAGAATTTATTTTATTATTGTAATTTATTGCTCTCCTCTGCTCAAAAACCAAAAGATCTCTTAGTCAGAACACAAACACTCTCCGTCATTGCGGGAGCACAATTGAAAGATTTAATTAATTAATTAACTTTATTTAAAAACGTAATGTTGAATCAGAACGAATATTCGTCTACACTCTCGTGGAAGTTTGTAAAAAGATGTTTAATGTCTGCAAATGGAGTTGCAGTGGACTAAAGCAGTAAGCCCTTTGGTGTGAGAACAATCTCCTTGTCAATCACATTGTCTTTCTTGTCTTCTCCTGCCGCATGTCTGTGAATTGTCGTCACGGATCCTCCAGTTCCTATTCCGGATTGCACTTCATTACTTAATGAATTCGCGTGTGATTGTTGTACTTGAATCTGCGTATTATTGCTTGGATTTATGTAAACGGGATTCATCGGGTCGATGTTAGCTTTGGAATAATTGTATCTGCTTCTGCTTGTGGACTTATCGAAGTCGTCTTCATCTGAGCTGTGTTCTACATTAGAAATTCATCCCAGTCATTTAAAGTGAGACTCTGCTTACGGTATATATGTGCAGTATAAACTTACCTATGTAGTTAGGAATAGTTGACTGCGGTCGAGGCGTTGTTTTAGCGGATTGAAGAACAACCCGTGGAGAAAGAATTTCAGGTAAGTTTTTATGTGGAGTTGAATTAGCTCCAAAATGTCCATTTTGAGGAGTGTCTGCTTTCTCCATCAGGTTTGATCTGTCAGAGTCCTTCAACTTTCTTCCTTTGCGTTCAATAATGTTACTAGAAATAAGAGATATTAAACTTTACACATTATTCTTAGCGTATTAATGTTGACAGACAAAATTCGTACTTAATAAAAGCTGGGACTTGGAATAGATCCGGAAATGTACAGTGGAGGACTTTCACCACAATACAAAATAAACCAACAAGACCAAAAATTGGTCCCACCATCTTTAGCTGTACAGTTTTAAAACCTGCAAGATGTAATCCAGATGTTATTTATTACGTTAAGTGTTGCAAATATTTATTTATTATACTCAATTAGTAACTTTGTATCTTAACACCGTCGTTTACAGTGGACAATACCTTTTTCTCCTAATCCTACGAAAGTCATCACAAGTCCCATACAAACTGTAATAAAATATGTAAAAAAAAATTGCACACATAATAAATTGCAGATGAATGAAAGTGACAAGAATTGTTGACTTTCTTACTAAACACTAAACCGATATAAATGAGTGAGTAAGGATTCCGTCCATCATTCGAAGGGTCATCATCAAAAATTGACGCTTGACTCAACGCATCGAAACTCTGGAGAGTTGAGTCAAATATATTTAATTGTTGGAAGCCCGTGAAGTAAATTTTATCAAATTACCTTTGACTTTTGATGAAGTAGTTCTTTTCCTACGAGCATCTTCTTTATGCTTTCGTGAGCTGCTTTCTTTTGCAGAGCCTCTTGAGCTTCTTTTCCTGTCAGCTAGAATCATTCAAGGTTTTTAATATTTCGAAATCTGATTTGACTTATTCATCATGCATATCTGAGTTAACAAATCCTTCAAGTAACTTGCATTAGCGGGTTAATTGTTCATCTACGAGATGAGAAGTAGAAGCAAGGACGGAAAGAAAAGCCATTGAATTGCGAATGAAGTAGCATTGCATTCTATGCAAGCAGCCCGTGGAAAGACTAGAATTACTAAACCATGCTGCGGTGACTTCATACTGCATTACAAGGTAGGAGTTCAATTTGATTTTGTTCTTATAGGGTTTCACTATTCTTTCTATTACATTTATTATCCCAAAGAGTAAAATGCAATCAAAAATCTCAGAACTTCTTTTAAAAGGTGAAAAATGTACAGACTGCTTTATTGTATACAAGTTTTGATCGCAGATCTTAAAGAAAAACTTCTGAATTCGGGAGATCAAGTACTTAAAATAAAATTTAAATCATAAAAATTGAATCACGAGTCACAAATTCAAAACTCACGCCTGCAGTTCCTGACATTCAACTGACGATAAATACTAACTAGATTGACAAAACTAGAAAAAACAGAGATTGAGAAATGCAAGACGATTTGTGAGACTGAACAAAACATGCCTGTGAGAAAAAATCGAGAGAAAGTCCGTGTGACGATAATTAATTAATTACCCATTTGGGTTTGAACTTAGGGAAAGGTTTGATAAAGACATTTGCCCTGTGGGGAATCAAGAGAAGTTCTTCCCGAGTGAGTTTCTTCTTCCTCTTTCTCTTGTCCTTGTCACGCTTTCCCTTCAGAAAAGCTGATATCGCTCCAACAACAGGCATTGTGGATTAGTACGAAACAACTCGTATTACTTTACAATTACACTTGTAGCACTACAGTTAGGAGCACATTAAGCGTACGAAATCAAACACACTAAGTATCAACAACAACACAGCTGTAAAAGATCCATAAAACTGTACACATTCAACTTCTACCAGCAGACTACTTCGGCAGAATATACACAGCAGCGTTGTTAGTGTCTTACATTTCATCTACGGTAGTTAACGCGCACTAATTACTAATTTCTAGGACAACTGGTACTTAGGCTCGTTCAGTCTTTGGTGTAGCGAGTTTTGATTAACTACATCACAACTAGCAGCTCTACGCTTAAGTCCAACGCTACGGGTTAATGAGATATGAGCTAAATATAATATAATTGGATTAACTACACAAGTACACAGTATAGGAATACTATGCATAAAGATGTATGATTTAAATTCTAAGAATTTAATTTCTTCGTTAATAATTGTTAATTAACATACTGGCAGTCGCATATCTGTTGTTGAGCCGGTCTCTGGCTTTTGCAATTTGAGTTCGAGTTCCCTTCTTCTGTCCCGCTTCTTCCGGGTCATCAAACCTGCTAATCCTGCCATTCTGAAAGCTGATTGTTTTGTTACGGCTTCAAAGTCTACAACACACCATACAATTAAACAATAAATCATAATTAAAGTTGAAGTACATATGTGCACAGCAAAATTCATTTTGTTTTTAGGACATTTCTGATTTTAAAATAATAGCAACAACAACAACTTACAAGATTATATAGATAGTAAAATTAGGTCGATATTTGTATCAGCTATTCAAACAATTATGAATTGTCCAAAAATTTAATTTATTGTAACGCATGACTGGATTTCAGTTACAGTGATGCAGTGACTGTAGTGTAGCCCTCGCCTGTCCAGATTTAGACATTAATCAATACAAACAAATCGATCTCACCTGCAAGTTACTTAATAGACTGGCAGTAAGGTGTGAAGTATATCCTGTAGACGAGTGTCACCTAAATTAGAAACTTCAATTCTTATTTACACCTTTTGAGTTATGTTACGAATATAAGTTTGTCGTAAAATATTTAATTACTTAGTGAATTCAGTTTAACTCCAAACAATAATAAATAATTATCGCAGTAAGATGTCCACAAAAATTAAATAAACTTCACACTTATAAATTATCCACTGGGCTAATGATAATGGCTCAATTTATAAATGTATGTAACAGCGCACTTATCCGATAGGCTGATGATAATGAATAGATTTAGAAATTTATTAAACTGAACACTTCACTCACTTCATTAGCCAACACTGAATTATTTTCTGCACCGACGGCTATCAAAGTGAGAAAAGAAAGTTGTACTGGAGAAATTGCACACTCCTTTCCACTCTCCACACTCCTCACTGCAAAAAGCATTTATAAGCTGCCAGTGTGTGAAGGAAGGCAAATGTGGATAAATGCAGGGAGAGTGGTTACAAGGTGAACGAGAGCGTAGCCGGCTGAGAAACAAGGTACCCGAATACACAGAAAGGTATTGTGCACAGAAGTAGGAGCAAATGTAGGAGTCTTAATCTTTCATATCTGCAGAGAAGTTTTATGTGCTTATTACTCCAACTGAGTGATTTACCTCACTGAGCTACAATTTGTGAAAACTCAAGTATGAGACAGCGTATAAAGCTGCAAGGAGAGAAATAATGTGGTAGTTTTATATTCAGACTTAAGGAGACAAGGCAAACATTAAGTTGATGGGCGTTGGGAAAGAGAAAGCGGTTTGCGTAGCCGTCATCTCATTCCTCACATTACAAAGTATGAATACTGCATGAAAGTATTTACTGCGGGATGGGAGCTCCAACGCCAACTGCTACAGAGGAAATGTGTGTAATTGGAGAAAGCGAGTGTGCTTGTTTATTTGTTGTGTGGAAGGAGACCAAAAAAAAGCGTGTGTGTGTATAAGAAAGCACTGCAGTGTATCAACGCTTAAGCATCTGTAGTAGCGCAGTGAGTATTGCTGAAAGAGTGTCACACGGAGAAATTGCCTGCCAGGTAGTTTTGTTGTGTAGTGGCAGTGTGGCACGCAATCCGAATCGAGAGACGGTTGTCATGGAGAACAAAAAATAAACAAAGTGTTTACTGGGTCAATATTCAAGTGAGCAAGGTGAGTTGTGTGCCTTGTTGATTGCTTCCTCGCGAGAAACATTCACTTGCTCTTGCAAGAGAAAGCAAAATGCTGGAAACAGTCTTTCCATTCATGCTCTAAATTGAACTTACGTATGGGTGTTAAATGAATGATATTGTATAATTGATAACCTTGCGTTTCTAGGTCACTCTTGTTTCTGTGATTTAAGCTGTCGTGGAAAAATGTAGTGAACAGTTTTACGTGAATTAAGCAGTAAGAGTGTTCCAATGCTCCCCACGTTCTGTTTAACTGCTTTGGGTACAATTTTATTATACAAACACGTACAAGATAAATAAATGAGTAAATAAAAAATATAAAATAATGATCGTAAATACACACAAAGAAATTTCAATAAAATAATTTATTTGCTCACTCTCAACTCTCCCCTACCGTGACTTTCTTTCAATTCACAATTTATCTTGAGATGTGAAGAATTATCTTTACATAATTGAAAAATTGCGCTTGGTTATAAAAATATTCTTGTACACTGTTTTATTTCCAGTTCCAATTCTTCTAGAACAAGTTAAACAAGCTTACAGAACTTTCATAGTGAAATGAATCAAATACTTCGGTGGAAAGTAAGAGAAGGGATAAGTCAACTCCTTCGGAATCACCAAATGATGTAGAAGGACGAAGAACGCTCCCATTGTGGCCCACGTTGTCATAACTGAACATAACTTCCCCAGTAGTCGTCTGGCAAATCCATTTTCCACATTGAATTTTGGTTTCCGCCATTCTGAAACACATTTTAATACGTTTTGTTAAATTGTTAAGCTTTCGTCAGGAGTCTCACATACCGTTAAACTGTGTTGGATAATTTAGCAATGCATTTATAGTTGCTGCTGCACGCAAAGGATCCAACGAATATCCAAAGTATGGCATAAAGCTAAAATTGAACACGAATCACAATGCTATTTCAAATATCAAGGATTGAATATTCTCCTTCGAATTTGACAAGTTGACCTGAGATACCTTTAAAGTCTTGCAAGATAATTGTCCAACTGATGAATAAAACCATGCCGTGAAATGTCCTCAACGAGTATTTGGTGAATTTAAAAATCTCCTGGTTTATTGCCTAACTCAATGTACCCCCGATTTTAAGTTGAACTGACGGAAATTTTGGCCCACATGCCTTGTCTTCTTTTTTTCATCTCTGAATATTTTAAGCTCTAACCAGAAAATAAGGAACGTCTTTTTGGGAGGCTGCATCTATGACAACTGAAACCGTCTATATTGCAATGAATAAAGTGTTGAAATAAAATTATTGCAAAACATTAAATCTAGTTAAGTTTGGCAAGTCAGTGAATTAAATATTATAGAATTGATAAAATGTAGTCCAACAACTTCCGGCAGTTAAGTTGACATTGTACACCTTTTTACGTTTATATCCTGCCTAAATGACTCACAAAGTGTTTGGCAAAAGTTATGGCACAGTAACAAGATTTGTCCTTAAGGCTTTTGAGAGCTACGGAGTCTAAAGTTAGGAGGTACTCATTAACCCACTAAGGATCTTTCAAGTGTTTAAGATCAAAAATGAAGTTTTATAGTACATTTTCATTTCCATATTTTTATCAAAGACAGGATACAGATATGTTCAAAGTATTTTGATGTTATCTTGTGTCAAAGTAGCTAGGAACTTTAGAAGGATGGAAAAATATTCCGCTCTAATTGAATACATCTGTAAACCAAATATTGTAAACGAATTACATATTCACTTGTGCATAAATTATTGAGAGTGAACTGAACAAGTTTTAAAAAACCTTTTGCAACATTATTTATCTGGAGACAATATTATCCACCAGTCGATTAACAGGGTATCTGTAGTTTCAAATTAATAAAGGTTATTTAGTACAACTTTACGGAAGCATTTAAAGGAGTGGGTTTAAACTGAAATTACATGACGAGAACTTGAACGGATTTTGAGTTGAAATTTTACCGTAAAGTTAAATTACCGTTTTAAACACACCAAAGAAACGATGTGACCATAAGTGCGTTAGCTCTATTTCCTCCTTCTCCCCGATAAATCTTATGCACAGACTTTAAATTTATGGCATACTTTAATTTACTTTAAACTTTAATTTTATTTACAATTAGTGTTGCAAATCTGTCATGTGGGTTCTACTCATTTCGCATACATAAATATAACTATTTGTCGACGACAGATACATTTGGAAGAAACAAGCTTTCGTTCTTTCTATGTTGAGTTTAGAGTAGCATTTGTTCGCAAACGGCTATAAATATTTTAAATAAGAGGATTTGTCGTCGTCGTGGCTACGAAGTTAGATTAGAGTTTTAACTGTGCAGATTAAATCTATAATTAATCCTACGGATAGAGTAAGGCTTGACCAACTTCAGCAGCAGATTGGCCATCCAAAACAACAGCTTGACTACCTTCAGCAGTAGATAGATCATTTATAACAGCGGCTTGACCTTCCTCAGCAGCAGGTTGACTATTTACAACAGCAGCTTGAGCAACTTCAGCAGCAGGTTGACCAATTACAGCAGGAGCTTCAGCAACTTCAGCAGTAGATTGACCTGTAACAACAGCGGCCTGGCCTACATCAGCAGCAGGTTGACCATCTACAACCGCAGCTTGAGCAAATTCTGAAGTTGATTGGCCATTGACAACAGCGGTTTTATCTGCATCAGCAACAGGTTGACCATCAGCAACAGCAGCTTGAGCAAATTCTGAAGTTGACTGCCCAATCGCGACAGGAGCTTTAGCAACTTCGGCAGTAGACTGACCAGTTACAACAGCAGCCTGGCCTACATCAGCAGCAGGTTGACCATCTGCAACCGCAGCTTGAGCAAATTCTGAAGTTGATTGGCCATTCACAACAGCGGCTTTATCTGCATCAGCAACAGGTTGCCCAATTAAGAAAGGAGCTTGAGCAACGTGTGTAGTAGATTGATTGGTTACAACAGCGGGCTGAATAGCTTCAGCAGAAGGTTGACTATTTAAAACTGCGGCTTGACCTACTTCAGCAGCAGACTGTCCATTCACAAGCGCCGCTTGAGCAATTTCATTAGATTGACCATTTGCATCATTGGGTTGACCTATATCAGCCGCAGGTGGACCAATTACAGAAGCATCTTGAGCAATTTCAGTTGTAGATTGACTATTTGCAACAGCAGCTTGACCAACTTCAGGAGCAGGTTGACCAATTACAGCAGGATCTTGAGCAATTTCAGTTGTAGATTGACCAGTTGCAACAGCAGTTTGAGTCGCTTCACCAGCAGGTGGACCATTCACAACAGCAGCATCAGCAGCATCAGCAGCATCAGCAGTTGATTCGCCATTTAAAACAGAGGTTTGGCCAACTTCCGCAGCAGCTTGACCAGTTACAACAGCGGCTTGACCTACTTCAGCAGCAGGATGACCATCCACAACAGCAGCTTGAACAAATTCAGTGGAAGATTGACTATTTGCATCAGCAGCTTGACCTATCTCAGCAGGAGATGTACTATTCAGAACAGCGGCTTGTCCATCTTCAGCAGCAGATGTACCGTTTATAACGGCACTTTGACCAAATTCAGCAGCAGCAATTTTGAGCCTCTCAGCCAAGGCTTGATCCTCTTTAGCAGCGTCACTGGGGTTTTTAACAGGAACATCATCCCGTCTGACTTCTAGATACTTAATTATGTCTACAAATGCTTTGTTCTCATTCAAAGCAGCCATATCCTTTCCTTCCATGACCATGTTCACATTTTCGCTCTTTATTCCACTGTCTTGTCCAGTTCCGGTTAGGTTTTTACCCTCTAGCATTATTGACCCGTCCTTGTTTTCTGTTTTGTTTCGGAAAACAACGATAGCGTGCTTTACACTTCTACCAAACACTAATATCTTGCGTGAATTATTGCGTGGAGTCTCATCTGCGACGACAATTGTCGCCAAAAGTGTTAAAACGACAAGGAACTTCATTGTTGTGTCTTCAAGCTACAATTAAAAACACATTTATATTCATATCAGGTTCACTTTTATTATAAAATCGTCATGACTCACTTTGATAACACTTCACCTCTATTCATTTAGCTTTAGTCTTTAAATCTCAAAAATACGACGACCGCAATATTGTGTGTTTAACTGGCTGTCATTGTGGAAACACTTGAAAGTTCACAGATACAAACGAATAATAGAACACAGAACAAAACATTCGAAAACTCATCCGTTAATTTTGTACCTGTAAAGCTTTACAACCTGCCACTGGAACAAGCACGTGTTCAGTTCTTAAATCGAATTCACCCACTACACATTCGAAACTCCAAAACACGTATCTGTTTACTCTACTTTTAAGTAAATCTCAATAATTCACTTGATTCGTGTTATTACAACACATAATAATTTGCACGTTATGTAATTGAATTTTGTTGATGTGTATGAATTTTTCGGGTTCAGCTTTTGTCACAAAGCCACTATCCAAATGCTAAATTATAACAATTGGAGTTAGATTTTACAAGGTTTATGAGTCATTATTATATGAATGACGGCCACGAATCCCAAAGTTAACAACATTATTGTTTAATTTTTATATTGAATTTGAACTGCTGTTGCAACCGAGGAGAATCGCGTGGTAGGTTTTGTAATTAATTTCTACTTTATAGCATCCAAGTTTGATGAAGACTTCAGGAGGACGCATAAAAGCTTGCGCAGTTTAACAACGTCAAATGACTTCATGGGCACCCGGTCTGCACTGAGCTCGTATAGAAGGTTCGAAAAAAGCAAAAAAGGGATTTTATTGTAATCTTTTTTTGAAAATATATTTTGTGCTTAAAAGATGGGTGCCACGTTCTCCACAGAATTCGTACAGATAAGATATTCCGTACGTGTCACAAGCAGAGAGAGAATTGACGCCTTAATGCTCACGGGAAAATTTAAAAGTAAGTGGCTCTATTCTCATGAATACACTTTGAAGAGTAGAGTAGAACTTACGGTAGTATATGCTATAATTCCCAAATAAAATTCCGATTATTGTCATATTTGATGTATGAGTCAACAGATGACACAAGCCGTTCATGGGGATCATCTGATCACTGGCCGACACATTCGAAGAGTCAATGACACGCAACTTGACCAACGAAATCTTATTAATACAAAGACATGTTGATATTCAATCTAGAAATCATGTGTTCCTTTGAAGTTATCAATATCATGCAGATACTATGCTTGAATTTATTCACTTTCAATATTTCAGTTCTCTCCTCTCCATAAACAACTTTTGTTGCTTGGCGAGTGGTTTTTATTGATAATTAAGCATTAATAATTAACAATGTAAGCAATTTACAACTTAATACTGAATATGTATTTTAATGCTAACAGTGCCGCGACAAGTAGGGAAATGTACTCAAATGGCATTTAAGAGGCTGTTTTCATTCGCTCGTCCACTGAACATCATACTTCCATTACGTTTTCTTAAACCAGTTTGTAAGACGTTCCAAAGATGAGTAATGCATAGGTGGCTTCGAGTTATAACAATGGCATAACTGCCTATCCCGGAAATCTAACTTTATATTTACGCGTTTCCTCATCATAACAATTTGAATTTGCTTCAGATTTAGGTTTAATTAATAAAATATGAAGTACTCAAATGGGAAAATTGCTAACAGAATTGCCTTAGTAGACACTAAAAAAACAATCTTACTTTACAGATCATACAAAGCCCTATAAACATAAAAGAACTAGAGGTATTCATTGTTGAGTTTGCCTTTAAGGGTCTGTAGTCCATATCTGGTTGATAACCGTTGGCAGGGGAAGTCAGCAAATATAGGGTTACTTTTTGCTACTCCCCTAGGTTAGTTAAGACGTGTGTGTGGATGGTACCAAAATGAAGAGATAGACACTGGATTTATTGTCTTTTTAAAATATATGAATTTTACCATACGCTAAGTATGTAACAGAGGTAACTATGTAAAAAGACACTTCCAAAATTACGAAATCTTGATTAAAATCCCTGCTCCTCTCTCAGTTTCAAATACAGGACTGTAAGAAACATCAAGAACTGGCCACAAAGAATTGGTCTTGATTCTCTTATGTTAACATTTGCAAATTTTAGTGACACTTCGGAAATATACCCAAATTAACGTGAGAAAACGCGATTTTTCACGTTTATTGGGATGGATTTTCAAACTGCAGTTGAAAATTGCTAATGTTAAGGATCCAGCATATGAATTGGTTGGCAGGGGAAATCTCCATAATAGGCTAAATATTAGGTAAGTTTTCCCTACTCACCTGGGTTAATTAAGTTATGTGTGTGGATGATAACGGATGGAAGAGATGGGTACTGGCTTTATTGTCTACTTAAAATATTTTCATTTTACCATATTCTACGCATTTAGTAGGGGTAACTAAGTAAAAACACTTCAAAAATGATGATTTTTAAAATTCAGGTCTTATCTCCTTCGTCAGTTTTAAACCCACGACAGCGAGGAACATCAAGAACTGACCAAAAAGAATTGGTGTTCATTTCCTCCGATTCTGATTTTCAATTTTTGATTTTGCTTTGAATACACAGCCCAATTAACAAAAGCACATACAGCAGGACGGACAGACGTACAAACCTAAACATTGTATTATATACTCCTCTAAGCACAAATACCGGGCTTGTAAAAACAGCGTTAAAGCTCTTCGAAATTAATTCCATTAGGTCGAAATGTTAGAATTGCGCGGAACGTGCCTTGTTTAATTCCCCTTACAAACCTGAGAGTCATTATCCTCTTAATACAAAATTATGTTCCACTACGCAAAGCTAACGGTTGACATGCAATTTGAAACTTTTTCATAATTCGTCTATCTCTCTGACTCCAATTCCAATACTTGAATTCAACAAGCGTACGGACTTTCCATGCAAAAAACCAGAAATCACTTTAAAGAGCCGCAAAACGCATCACGTTCATGCATCAGAACGCGCTCTAGTCGACAGTTTCAACTACTGTTTGTTGAGTTTTAGTGGATTTCGTCTTTAAATTGAAAAATCAAAATTCCCGATCTATTAACCAAACTTGGATTTTCCATTCGCATGGGTTCACTTAAAATCATTTAAAAGCTTGCCTTAAGATTCACGTCAGCCAAAATGAGCTGAGGCAAGTGATATTGATTACGTGTGTTGAGATTTAATAACAATTTGTCGATTACAGAACATACAGTTTTGAAAGGAAAGATTTTTACATCTCGTTCAAAAATATCCATCTTGCAAAGCCCATTCCCAATTACAAAACTTTCGTTAGATTGGAAGCTGCAAGGCCGAAATTTTGTTCAGCCTTGAATGAAACACTGTATACTATATATTAATTCAGAAACATACGTTACTCACAAATTTTAATTTCAACACCAATGATAATTTTTTATGAACATTCCTGGAGCTTTACTACAGCATTGTTTGATAGTTAGGAAAGAAGGCGTGCTTTGTAGTTTATAAATAAAAAACTCGATTCTGATGGAAAATTGTAAGCGTAAAATATGACAATTTTAATTGTGAGCGAACGAATTTAATTCAGCTGTATTTTAATTTCAGATTGTATAATTTTTCTTAGAATGTTACCTATCTCATCGTGACAAAAATGTTTTGGTGGAATGTAATCAACCAGCCATTTCGATGGCATATCCCAATCCAACTTTTGCAAATTCAAGTAACTGTGGGAACTCCACAATGTCGTAATGGTCTTTGATTGTATGCATGTACGGATTTGGAATAACTTCTGATGCCATTGCAGTTGGAAATCCATATGAATTCCACGAGGCGTGATCTGAACACCCGTACCCGCATTTTTGGTTCTGCCATCCCCATTTACAGTAATTGTCAACGATGAGCCGTAAGAACTGAGTTAATTCGGGGTTCGTGTGATCCGTAAATATTCCAATGTCCTTCATCCCTTCAGTGTGGTAGCCAGCAACGTCGTAATTCAACATTGAAACTACATTTGCTCCGTTGTTGGAATAATCCTCAGCGATGTCTCCAGACCCACGAAGTCCGACTTCTTCTGCAGCGTACCAATGGAACTCAAGCGTTCTCTTAGGAATGAATCCTTCACCAACAATAACTCGAAGTGTCTCCAGAAGTATTGCTGATCCACTTGCATTATCATCGGCCCCTTGAATAACCATATCATAGTTATTACAACTCCTAATTACCGCTCAATCCGGCTATTATGAGTTAATTAATTCCTGCACTTCCTTACCTGGAGCATTTTTAGTCGATCCCGTACGATTAATAGAATCCTGATGAGCCCCTAGAATTACAATTTGACTTGTGAGAGAAGGATCTGCTCCTCCAATTGTGGCAACCACACTACTTTGTGGCCAATGGTGAGGATATTCTTCCACAGCTGCTTGTCCAGAATAATTAGCGAGTACATTTCTAACTTGGCCCAGCAGCCACTTTTGGGAAGCTACGCCAGTTTTCGTCTTGTAAAATCTTGTGTTGAAATTACTAAACTCTTTAATGAATTTTTGCATTTCGGGAATGCTAATCTTCTCCAGCATTGGACGCACAGTGTCTTGAAGCCGGACAGCAGTAGGAATATCTGGTATTCAAAAAATTCACAGACTGTATTTAAAAAGAAACAGGGTAAATTCAAAACGTTTAAATATTACCATTAGCTGCAGCACTCTTTGTTAAAAGGGGAAGAACTGTTCTGTTCGTTATGTCGACAAAGTTTGCGTGCATATTTACGAGTGCTTCAATCTGATCGGGTTCAAGCCATCGGCCTGGGTCGTCCTCAGACAATTTGATGAGTCGTTTCTCATCAATCTCATCGGATGATCGGTTTTTCTGGGAAGAGGTCGGGGGAACTTGAGGACTCACAACACCTCCGGGGCACGCGAGCACACATACAAAATACGTAGTGAATATTAATAGTAATAGTTTAATTAACATCGTTAAGTGGAGTGGAGAATGTTTTTGATAAAGTAACTGCTGTACTTAAAACTTAAATAGAAAGAAATGCTGTCGGATCGAGGGTGTAAAAATACTCTGACAAAGATTTTTATGCACTAAGCCGCAATGTATTTTTCATTGTAACTAGACACTTATCAGATAGTTGTGAGTCAAAATGAGATATTCATTATTGTTGCAGCTGTTAGTAGATGAATAATAATTAATCACTTAATAGGCCAATGACTAACTATACAATGGCCAATGAAGTTTTATTTTATAATTGCAAATCTACTTTCGTTTAATCAACACAGAACTTACCTGTAATAATTTGGTTCCGCCGGAACAAATTATAATCCAGCTGTTGTCCCTAGAAACAACAAACATGTAATTGAAAGGAACTAATTTGTAAACGGTTTTTTAGTAATACTAGTAATATTAGTGTAGAACTTATTCATAAATTTAGTACGTTGAAATTATTGAAGTTGGAATAAAGAATAGATTACACTTTGTTAAAAATTTCGAACTTATTACATTTCATTTTTAAAAGTCTTTGTATTTTTTGGCCCGCACTTATCATTCAGTACATGGAACAGGAAATATCTCAATGTAATAAAAAATGTAACATTACCAACGTAAAAAACCTACATCAAGCAGATTCTCGAAGCCCAGGAATTTGAAAGACACATGCACGCTCAACTCAGATAGTTTATAAAAAAATTTGCTTAGAAATACATTTTTAATTATTTATTAAGTACTCGTTGCTAAGTAGTTCAGGGATTCTGGGGCTTTATTTATTAGCGACAACTACTGAACCTTAAATAACTAATTCGTTTAGGTGGTTATTTCATTAGATAAGGAAAATATTACAGTTCAAATTAGAATAACTAATTTTGAGTAAAAACTTAATCACCTAACACGGGCTGGTTAGTTAACGTAGCAAGCTGATATTTTTATAGAGACAAAAAACCATGCAGAGGTACATTAATTCAAAATTTTAACTTGATCGGATGCATACTCGCATAAATCTGCCCGGAACAAACTTTACGGTGCTTCTTAGAAACGGACTTAAGTTGAGTTTCTAAGCGTAATAATACCCTTATGTGTCAAGTGACCAGTTATAATTCACAAGGGCTGACTTCGTTAATAGTAGCAAATAAAAATTTCTCATTTGGTTGTGAAATACATGAGCTATATTGAATTTTATAATTTTACAAATTCTGCACTTTGGAACTCAAGCACTTGCCAAACGTAGCTTAAGCATCACAGCGGAAATCAGTTTCCAAAAGACAAACCGCCATCACTTTCTCTAATAGACTGCCAAGTTTGGTGATCGTAACTTTCTTAGTTTTTGAGTAAATTACAAAATAGGTAAAACTATACAATTTACCGTAAAAACTTTTTCACCTCCTACGGGCTTGTGAGTAAACGTAGCAAGCTCATATTTTGTTAGACACAATAAACCATGCAATTGTACATTGGTTTCAAAATTTCAAATCGATAGGATGCATACTCGAAGAAATCTGCTCGGAACAAACTTTATAGTGCTTCTTAGAAACGAACTTAAGTTCAGTTTCTAAGGTCAATTATGCACTTAAAAGTCCATAGGTTGCATTAAATTAACAAGGACTTATCTGTTTACTAGCAGCAGCAAAGGTTTTCTCATTTAGTTACGAAACACATGAGATATCTCGATTAACAGAATTCAAAAAATTCTACATGCTGGGACTTAAGCATTTGCCATGCTTGCATTAAGGCTCGCAGCGAAATTCTGTTTCCAAAAGACAAACCGCCATCGCTTTCGCTAACAGACTGCCAAGTTTGGTGATCGTAGCTTTCTTAGTTTTTGAGCAAATCGCGACACACACAGACAGACGGACGGAC
>JAQGAD010001886.1:0-16368 GCA_034696625.1 Isotomurus palustris | reverse complement strand
GGAGGAGCAGTCTGCCCTTCTGCTGCCACACCGTCGTGAATTTTAGCGATTTCGGTAGATTTTGCGAGTTCCTTTCCACGATCTTCTGGATCCATGTCTTTAGTGAGGTCCAAAAACTTCTGTAATGCCCCACCTTCTTGGAGTTTGACTCTTTTTAAAAAAAAGAACGGTTCAATTTTACTTCATGATTCTTAAATACGGATGATGCTTCAAATATCTGTATCTGTCATTGACAAACTGTGACTTTCAAATGCTAGGTGCGAGTAATTTCTAATGAGCAACGTAAAGAAGCAAAAATGACTCGTGAAAAGCATTCCAAAAGACATAATTTAATTTCCCAGTTCTAAGAAGGAACTGTCAGTATTTGTGCAAACAAAACAGAATGCAAACTGACCACCAGGGTGTAACTGGGCCATAAATTCAATTACTGATTTAAAAATTCTAACGATTAGCAAAAAAAACTTCTAAAGGCCATTAATGCAGATTTCATAAGCTTTGGATAAACATTTCTTGACAATTGTGTTTGAAATATAAAGAAAAATAATAAACGTACTGTTCCGCATTGTTGCTCAAGGCATGCATCACTCCAATTGCACCACAGGCATTGCGAATGTGCTGGAAGTATAAAAAAGTTAAAATAATTAAAATCTACAAGGAATACTAAATTATTAAGACTACGGTTCTCACTTGTTTCATAAACACAACATCCTTCGACAAAACTTGTCCTTTCTCCACAACCTGGGCATCGACTTCCTTAGTATAGGCATCGTACTATAATAAACCACTAAGAATTAGAATTCACTCCGCATACTTCCTTAACCAATAAATCAATATTCAAATTCAAGTAGTGAAAATAAAATTAGGGCAAATCATACACTGTCGGAGATCGGGAACAGAAGAATCACAGCATGAACCGGTTGCGGGACTGCCGCAAGTGAATCATCATCCAGGGCAAAGACATCCACCCACTCCCCCACAGATGCTCCAAGTTCTCGACTGTATTTAGTCATCACCTGAATTTCAGATCAATCAACGTGACTCATTCCATTAATCTTTCCAATATTATGAATCTTTTTAGTGCTCCACATACCTCAGGGTTTGACTCTAAAGCCACCCATCGTGGCGCATTTCCATTGTCCTCAGCCATTTTTCACGACGCGTTTCTCCTAACTGAAAACAAACAAACGTACAGTTGTTTACAACTAAATAATACACGATGAAGGTGATATCAAAGAAGCCAAGATAAATAACTGAAGCGGTACCTTAATTAGCGTTTGGACAATTTAATTAGTTAAAGTAGAAGACCGGGTGAGAAGAGATGGAGGAAGTGCAGACAGGGTGACAGAGACAGAGGACGAAGGAGAAGGACGAGTGAGGCGGTGAAGGAGAACGAGAAGAACGGAGAGAAGACTCGCTGGAACTTCGAAGTGCGCAAAATTCACATCCATCGACTTCTCTCTATGCACAAAGTTGCCTCCTGCCTTCCTTTTCCTATGGTATGACTATGCAAAATGCAAATTGATGGTCAACTGGTCAACTCCTCTCCGAAATTTTGTGTCTGTGTTCAATCTCTTCTATGGCTTCTGGAATGCATGTTTGTTCCTTGTAAAGCATTCAAAATCAATACAATTTTGAATAGCGGAATGAGTACACAGTGCGAGCAGTGAATGCTCTTCTTTTTTATCGCATACGGACACTAGGGATTAGGGACTGATGCTTCAGTGCTTCATTTGTCGTTTAACGTGTTTTATTTATTCATTTTCTGTACCTTTGCTTTTTGAATACTCTTTTTACATAAGTAACCTTAACATAACAGTCGTGTATCATAATATAATCATGGCTCATCGGTACACGTTCCTCCACTCATTTCGTTAATGGAATAATGAGAATCTTTGGGCCAATTCTTTGTCCTTTATAGTTTTTTGTGCTCGCGCTTGTAGCTCTGTCACTTCCTTGATGTTAAGTAATTTTTTTTCTATAGTTATGTAGTCTTGCCATACCTCTGGAAAATTTATTTTTTAATTAATTTTAGACCAGTCCCTGACAGGGCTATCTTAATAATTTGAAAACTTAGATGTACGGCTTACCGATTTCATTAGCCCCGAAATGAAGGAGAGCAGTCTCCATTATAGTTCTTACTCTCTTTAAAGGCTTTTCCTCGCTCAAATCGATATTCCTTAGCTCCATCTCTGCCATAGCTTTATATAAAGAGTAATAATTAGCGGAACCTTTGATTTCTTCGAAAAACTTTCTAGCAGATTCCAATCCTTGCAGGGGATTTCCGTTTTTTCTCATGAACTCGCCAAAGCCTGTCAAATTAACAAAGTCAGGGGGAATCAAGTACAAGCGACGCAAATGAGACAGGTACATAGTTATCTTGTCCTTGTCGCTATTTGTATAAAATATACCAGTCAAATAGCAGCACTTCAACTGCTTTAGAATCCTGTCTTCTTTGATCGGACTGTCCTTCATTTTAAGTAAACTTTTCATAGTTCCTTTGCTGGGCTGGATTTCTGATCTCGCTTCTAAAGCATCACTTACAAGAAGAAAGTCATAGTACATGGTATTTGAACTAACTGGTCCATTCACATCTGCTGCAGCTTGTAACATTGCCAGTGTCTCTGTATTCGGCGACATCAAAGCTGAAACTTTGACCCTTTGAGCTAGAAGTTTACTGTTGTCAGGATATTTCTTCAGTCCAATAAGTACGAGTGACTCAAGGTCTTTGCATAATTTTTCTTTGTTTTCCGCGCTTGATTGTTTGTTTGGAGAGCTCGAGTCGATTTCACTTGTCGCACTTACCGCTGGTGACTCGCGAGGACGCCAAATCATTTGAGCGTCAATCTAAGTATAGGATGAAATGTGATCGCATTAGTAACTATTACTATTGATTTAAATCCAGCCGTTCATACCCATTCTGAATAATTTTCTGCGGAGAGCATATCATTGTTATGCCCCTGTCGAAGGACATCAAGAACTTTTTCATACACATAATGCTGTGCACTCCTACGCTTTTTGTTGGGTCTATCCAACTTCAACAACATCATTAAGGTTCTGACAGTGATGTCGTACATTTTCATGGTTGGAGTCACCTTTAGGCCTTTGTCCAAATAGCATATTCCTTCACTGCAATGAATATCAACAATAATATTATTACCAAATAGTACTAAATTATTATTTTATTCCTCGTCCTCAGGTACTGGTAATACCTAATATTTGATTCTTTCTCAATTTCCATTGCAGCAAGTAATTCGTAAGTTTCTTCTTCAGAGGAACAATTTGCTTCCAACTCTCTACAATTAAAAAAATTATACACAAAATTACAATTATATTATTATTATTGTAACAAATTGACAACTAAAGTAATACAAATTACAAATTTAACGGGCTCACTTTTTAAGAAAGTTCGTGAGATCGTTACAACTCGGGTATTTTTTCGTCACCGCAAGAAAATTTTTGTACAAATCAACGGTACAGCCTTTTGCCCAACAAGACTCCTTCGCGTTGTTATAAAATAACCGTGCTAAATTCATACAATTCTCTCTTTCTTTTCTAAAATCCAAATCAAGATCTTGCGACATCTATAAATTATTATTGTTTTAGTTCACACAGGTACATTAAGTCAATTTTCATATTATTCATTGAATTGTTACAAACCTCGGATTGACTCATTTCCAGTTCCAAGCTGGAAACAAAACTTTCATGTTTAAGTTCTAGCTCCATTCCCTATTTATCCAAATCCAAATTATCGTCTAAACATAATACGAAACGTGCACACATATATCATTCATGAATTATCATTCAATTACCCGAAGATAGACTTGCAAATCACGCGGAAACGCTCTGATAGATCTTTGAACATAAACTCTGGCTACTTTAATTCCTTCCAAGGGTCCACCATCATTGTATTCATAGTAGTACTCTATAGCTTCACTCCATACACTTTTGATGATCTGTCCTAACTCTTGAACATAACTCTCCATCGTTTTATTCATCATTACCTTTGATTTCTAAACACAAAAGAAAAGTATCATGAAGTACTGGCTTATTCAACTAAGTCATGAGCACTAATGAGCAGTTGACCAGTTGAAGTTGAAATCTTTTTGTAGACCAATACCAATTTTATTGCAATTTGCATAGCCCCATGCCAATATTTCTGGACTGCCCTGAAATCTCTAGTGTAACTTCCCAGCAATGAATCAATCTTGCGTTTAAGTTCAGACTCTATTTCTTTCATCGACTTGAAATTCTGTGCTTTCTAAATATTAATCAATCAAGTATTTACCATCAAATTCATCTAACAGTTGTATAATATTGCAGCTCGTACCTTTCGCTGTTTTCCCAGCTCCAAAACCATGTCTGCCAAATAATTCCCATAATGTAAAACATCTTCTAAAGTCCTCTTCTGACGTTGGATCTTATACTCGTAGTCATAAATCTTGTCTGTAATAAATCTGCAAGTAAATTAAGTAGCACCGTTAACAATGTTACTTACGGCGATGCATGAGTGAATACTAGGACTAGGACTAATAGTAGTTTCACTCTGTGTATTAAGGCTTAAACTTACTTGACTTGGCTCGTAGTTAACAGCTCAAGCTTATTAATGTGTTCAAAAATCGGAACGAATCCTTCCACGCGTTGCTGAACAAACTCAGACATATTTTCGCGTCCACCGTTTAAACTCCCCCAAAGTCAAAACTTAGTCTGTTGAAATAAAAAAAACTTAGAAATCTTTCTAGTAGTAGACACGTAACAGCAATTAAGTCAAATTTAACACTATAAATCAAGATTAACAGCTCACCAATTCAATAATTACTCGTTGCGTCTCCTCCAGCTTCAGACCTGTCGCACTGTCCCACGTGCACTGAGGCTGAGTCTGTCTGTGCTACACGTTTGGGTTCATCAGGCTGCAAGGCTGCATAAACAGTCGTACACACTCCCGCCTTCTTCCCGGCTTGCAAGTTGCAGGTGCGCTGCGAGTACGGGGCAAAATGAGATCTTATGTGAGTAGCGCTAACATTTGAACTTGTGTTTAAACGATTGTAGCTTGTTGTGTCGGACGGAGGACAGTTTGTCGATTCAAGCGAAGGTTTGTGTTTTGAAGTTCTATTTCGAAAAATTAAATTGCATTTTCAGTTCCAAGTTTTAATACATTCTAAAAACTGACAGAAGAGATGCCAGTGGCAGAGTCAGAGGTGGAGTACTCCACAGGGATCCCTGAGGGGATGCCCTTGGATTTCGCAGCGATGGACGACCATCAGGAAGAACCTGAAACACCGGTGGCCCCTGCTAAACCTACGAAGCCGATTGTAGGAATCATTTATCCACCACCGGAAGTTAGAAGTAAGTTAACTAACTTTTCTTGAATTATCTGTGTGATTATTATAAGAGTGAGAGATTAGAGTACTATAATAATGGGGATATGATATTTATTTGCAGATATCGTGGACAAAACAGCTAGTTTCGTAGCCAGAAACGGACCGGAATTTGAAGCGAGGATTAAGTTAAACGAGCAGAACAATTCAAAATTCAACTTCTTGAGCAAAGGGGATCCGTATCATGCTTATTATGAGTTCAGAGTTAAAGAATTTCAAGAGGGGAGAGGGAATACGGCACAGGTTGCAGCGGCTAATGATTCAGCGATGTCAGTGCTAAGTGCAAAGACTGCTGCAGTTTTAATCGATGAAGCTAAAAAGAAGAAACAGTCTGAGTTGTTGAAGCAGGTAGAACTTCCTTTTGTTCCTAAGGATCCACCTACTGAGTTTGAG
Organism: Isotomurus palustris; assembly: GCA_034696625.1. Classification (NCBI taxonomy): domain Eukaryota; kingdom Metazoa; phylum Arthropoda; class Collembola; order Entomobryomorpha; family Isotomidae; genus Isotomurus; species Isotomurus palustris. The sequence continues at coordinate 10,600 of JAQGAD010001886.1, read as the reverse complement.
TTCATTGCTGATCCTCCTTCTATCTCAGCTATTGATTTGTAAGTATTGAGACACTTTGAATTAATTAGGACCTTAAGGCATTAAGATGTGTTATAAACGATTTATTTACAATGTTATTAATTTTTACAGGGACATTGTGAAACTTACTGCTCAGTTCGTGGCAAGAAATGGACGACAGTTTTTGTCTAGCTTGATGACAAGAGAACAGAGAAACTACCAATTTGATTTCCTTCGGCCACAACATTCACTATTTCAATATTTTACAAAGTTGCTGGAGCAATATACAAAAGTATTGATACCTCCAAAGGATTTGATTAAAAAATTGGGCAATGAAGAGAGAAAGAAGATTTTGGAGGATGTCAAATATCGTGCTAACTGGATCAAGCATCAGGAAGCTCAGAGAAGAAAAGAGGAAGAGGAAGCCGAAAAAGAGAGAAGTATGAATTTAATTTTAAGCTGTTGTTTTGCTACTTGAGTGTTATCTTCAGTGTGTATTAATTCAAAATGTTGTATACTTTAGTGGCCTACGCTAGTATTGACTGGCACGACTTCGTTGTTGTTGAAACGGTGGACTTTCAACCTTTCGAGGCTGGAAACTTCCCTCCTCCTACAACCCCACAGGAAGTTGGAGCGCGTGTTCTATTGCAAGATCGTATTCTGTCAGGACAAATTGACAAGGAACCGACTACAGATGACGGATTTGCTGCACAAGATGACACAGAGGTGAGTTGTTCAGTCATTATTCATTAGGTGGTATCGTTTACTTGTCAAGTTTTAAATCAAATATTTGATCATTTCTAGGTTCAAGATATGGAAGAAGATTCCAGTTCATCATCTGAAGACGAGGACGAAGAACGATCGGAGAGTAAGAAACCTGATCGTGTTCATCCATCTTTAGAGCCGATCAGCCAAGATCAGGTCATCATTAAAAAGGATTACGATCCCAAACAAGCTCGAACGCTCGTCAAAGAAGTTATTCGACCTGTGGGACCAGAAGAATACACGATTTCTCCTATTACTGGAGAAAGAATTCCTGTTTCGAAATTACAAGAACATATGCGCATTGGACTATTGGATCCTCGCTGGAAGGACCAGAGAGATAGACAGCTGATGGAGAAGCAAAATCAAGAATCAGTTTATGCTCCGGGTAAGATTAACAATATTTTTAACTGTGCCATTATAAGTTAGCCAATATTGATATTAAAATTCTTGTATTGTTGTATTAGGTGTGGCTATTGATGAGAGCTTGAAGCAACTGGCAGAGAGACGTTCCGACATTTTCGGTACTGGTGTAGAGGAAACCCCTATTGGCAAGAAGCAAGGTGAAGACGAGAGAATTCCTGGAATGCCGTGGGATCCGACCGCTGGATTGTCTATGAGCTCGAGTAATCAACCACCTTTACCTCCAGATGATCAGAGTGATGAAAACAAGAAAGATTCTATTGGACCACTGTAAGCTTAATTTTTTTAAATGAAGTCTTCAGGTACATTCATAGTGCTGCAGATACAATTAATAAGATATCGTTCATTTTCTTTTAGGATGGAGTCAAGTGTTATTTCAGCCGGTCCGCAACTTGCGCAACCACCACCTCCATCATCTGTGTCAGGGCCTCAGGCTCCTCAAATGACGAGTGGTCCTCCTGGTATTTTACAAGCCCCTGGATCATCACCGATGGCTGGAATTGTTCGTCCTGTTCATCAGATGGGACCTCCACAAGGGATGATGTTCATGCAAGGAATCCCAGGGCAGATGAGACCTTTGCTTGGAATTCCTCAACCAGGATTTTCTCCATTCGGTGTTGCACCTCCAGGAGGAATAAATAGGCCTCCTTTGCTTCCACCAGGAGGCATGCCTCCAAACTTAATGTCAGCCCAGACAATGCCTCCTATGTCGGTTGTACCAACATCAATGGAACCAACGCAAGAAGAAGAACCACCAGCAAAGAAAGCAAAGACTGTAGAAGATTTGTTGATTCCAGAAGGACAATTCTTGGCATCTAATTCATCTCCTGCTACATTCAGCGTAGCTTGCCCATCTGTACTAGATAAACCCGAGATGAATTTGAATGGACAAATTATTTCATTTACTCTTGCATTAACTGACCCAGTTTCTGTACTCAAATCGAAGATTAACGAAGTTGTTGGACTGGCTCCGGGTAAACAGAAATTGAGTCGAGATGGGTTATTCTTTAAAGATCAAAATACGTTGGCTTATTATAACATCGGAGATGGTGTTACTGTCCTTCTTTCACTTAAAGAAAGAGGTGGTCGTAAAAAGTAATTTGAATTTGTTATTATTCTTACTATTATTATCTTCCATTTTTGATTTAAATCTTGATTGTGACAAAAGTGTAGTACGATTGTAATATTGTTACTGTTTTAATAAGACTAGCTTTGATCAAATCAAGTTGTTGTCTTTAAATTTCTAATCATTGATTACGTCGACTCATGGAGTTCATTCTTGTCGTTAATTCTGCATTGGTGTAACTTTCATCTGGACTTCCAGTGTGGGTTCGCTTTTATATAGTACCTGTGTTTGCCATGAGGCAATTCTTGTTACTTATAAACAACGCAACGATGTGAATAGCAAGAGCGAGTGAATTAAATCTGGTCCTGAGTTGATCAACAAGGAGTTAGAAGAAACAGATCGATTAGCAAGAGGAGAGATGCTTTCTCAAACTAACACACAAAAGTAGGGATCGAGAGTACAAGAAGCGTTATGAAATGAGCAAACTCCTGTCTTGTTACTGTCAGAGAGAAAGTCTCAGGTGGAAAGCTTTCACTCCACTCAAGTGAAGGTATGTGATAAAAGGGTAATCGATGACGCTGCCTACTTCCTACTCATGCTGCGGGTAGAACTGGTAGAAGTAGTCATACAATTTAAGTTGAAAACATCACTTTCTAGTCTAAAACAATTATCATGCCTTGGATGGGATTTCAGCGATGCTCGAATCAGTGCCTCAGCTTCTGTGGACGAGGAAGGAAGTTGTGGACGTGGATTATCCTTCTCCAGAACAGCCACTCCACTTGTAAGTTACCATTTATTTAGTTACATAAAAATCGCATATATAAACTATACTCGTAAAAATACGGGGGTGATAAAAATTCGTAGGTGCTTAATGAAAACATTGTATTTTTAATTAATATATTTTGCGTTATTTAGTGGCATTGCTATTTGTTAGCACTCAATTTACCAAGTAATTCCTAACATTATAATACCACGACAGGGAATGAAACATAACTAGCGCAACTTCAACTTGAATCATGTAAAATTAATGTAATGAACGCGAACGGTAAAAACGGTTAATTCACAATTCACAATTCACCCATGTGGGCACAAGCAAACCTAGTACAGTAGAATTACATGTCATTTCCTTTGCAGGAAGATAAAAAGAACCAGTCTTACATCCAGGCAATTAATCTCTTTCTCTCTATTCAATACTATTCATGTACAACACCATTAATAACTTCGGATACTACAGATACAACTAAACACTATGCTTCAGTCAACACACACTGAATCAACAGCCTTTATTATTGATACCAGGAAAAAACTTGGGAAAGATTGTTTCATGAAGTTGGAAGTCCACACTCCACAACTCCACACACAAACGGGTATTGAATTGATGCAGTAGGGAATAGAGAACAGTACTTCTGTATTATTATATCGCTCTCCTAAACTCCTGAACTCCTAACTCACAATCAGTTCATGTAAATCCAAAATCCATCTCCTGAATTCTCATAAATAATTTGAGCTGGATGGTATTATGTATGCAGTGTAATGCGTTTATTCACAATGTATTAACATCCACAAGGTTCCGAAGGCCATGGTTAAAATTTAATGTAGAGCAGAACGCTACATGCAGCATGATTTTGGTTATTGCTTCCTCCAGTATTTAGTCAGTATGGGTTATGGGTATAGATAACTTCACTGATATGAATGATTATTTCGAGAGATATTATTGACGGAACTTTCTACGGGTTTGTAATGAAGGGAAGGTTAATTCACACGTCATCTTTTACTTAAAACTACACGACTGGAGTCAGAAAAGGTAGAACGCAGTCATCATCATGCAGATGCAGAAGTTTGCAAGTTCCACTTCACAATGCAAAATTGTAACCTGGTACACTCACCTTACCTAGTCTTTCACTGGATTCCAATTGACACACAGTTCACACACACACAATAATACTCAGATATTTATATTAGATTTAGTAATCTTACATCCTAAGTAAATACGACTTTGCTCAACTCAAGCTAACAAACAGTTTTGCTGGTAATTGTGAATTGGGATTTACATAAGGTAATTAGCTAATTAGTCTGATGGTTATATCAAGGCTTCCATACAAAGGTGACATTGTGTGTGTATATGTGTGTGTCAATTCAAACGAGCTAAAGCAACTACCAGAAGCTAAAATACTTTTTCATACTCAGAAAACTATGATTCAGCAAAAATGGGTTTAAAAAGCAGTGTGAACATTGATCTCAACTTATTCTCAACCATTCTCAACAGATTTCATCTCTGAGACTTTTATATACTCACACAGTGCATAGACATGCACAATTCATGTGCTGTGGTACATTCCAAGAGCTTACAAATAAATTGCAACCATCATTGGATTGTACCCAAGAACCAAGACAAGAACAACTGGTTACCACTTCCAAGCTTTTAAGCTCTTTTTATTCCCTTGTAGGACATTTGGTACCCATACCATTACACCTATGTCTATTATTTTCGTCCTCAACAAAGAAAACTCACCCTAGCATGATAAAAACAACAGCCACCTACAATTCATTTTGTGTCTTGTACTTTTACTTGTCTACCAAGTACATCTACAAATTTTAGATTATTTCATGCAACACATTTCTTCGTGACTAGTGTTTCGTGCTTCAGACTTTTTCAACTCGTAGCCAAGACTCACTCGATCTGCTCTGCGTCAAATTATGCACATTACACTTGATCTTTTAGATTAATTATAAACACATGCAAGATGCAAATTCAATGATTCTTCGTTTGCATATGGAGATATATTATTAATAAATAATGCACCCAAAACGGTTAGGAACTTCTATTTGTACTCTTTTGAGTTGGGTTATTCTTAGCAGCCAGTCTGACAGCGTAGGGAATTTCTTAAGTGGTTTCTTTTGCATTAACTCCCATCAACCTTATTGTGTTATTTATGCTAATGACCACATGAAATACTTTTTCACGGTTTCGTTTTTTTCCTTCTGGTTAATAAGGCAAATATATTTTGACTTATCACTGCGTTGTACTAATTGCAAGTAAGAAGTGTTGTAGGGTTTCTTTAGACATTCGTGAATGACATTCTATCACACATACAGACAACTGTACTAATATTTCGTAAGACTTTCTGGTTTGGCTTACAGAGGTTTCCAAAAGTGCATGTGAATTCTGAAAGTATTCGACATGGCTTCAAATGGATCAGACGGACTTCCAAAATTTCTTATTTTAGGAGGTATGAAATACACAACTAGTGAATTCAATGAATATAATAATATAGTATTTTTGTTAATTGTAAAAAAAGGAATGAATTAATATTCATTTTTGAATTTCAGGTTGCGGTTTTATCGGAAGGCATATGGTAGAATTTTTGTTGGACAAGTCTTCAAAAATATTTGTGATTGATAAGACTTCACCAGAAGTAGCTTGGCTGAACGAAAAACACCTGGCTGCTATGCAGAATCCCAAAGTCTCATTTCAAACTGCCAATCTTATCACTCAAAGTAAGAACTCTTAACCTTGGAATATGTTTACGAGAAGAACAAGAGCCGCAATGAAATTATCAATAATTTTATTTCTTCCAGGCGGGTGTGAAAAGGCGTTTGGAAGCATAGATGAGGACATTGACTATGTAATTAACTTAGCTTCGGAAACGAGGAAAGGTCAACTAGAACCAGTGTACAAGGAAGGTATTCATAAGCTTGCCATGAATGCCGCAGAATACGTGCAGAGTAAGATTGGAAATCATCTGAAAACTTATGTAGAGTTTTCTACTTATTCTGTTTACTCAAGTGATAAGGTATTAATAATTCTCTGTTATCGAGTTATTTAACAAAAAGATCAAAAAAGGATAAGTACATATCTCGCATATTGAAATGTGATTGTTTGCTGCATAGAATCCGCACAAAGAGTCAGACAAAGTTGATTCATGGTCATTTGAAGCCACGTACAAGCACCAAGTTGAACAGGATCTTGCCAAACATATTCAAAAGTATGTGATTGTCCGACCAGCAATCGTGTACGGAACAGGGGATCGGGCAGGAATTAGTGAGAGCTTTTATGAACTTTCTCTATGTTGAAATCGAACGAATGAATTCCCTTAACATCTTTCGTGTATGCTTTAAAGCTCCGAGACTTGTTATTGGTGGAGTTTACAAGCATCTCCAAGAAGTGATGAAACTACCGTGGTCAGCAGAGCTAAAGTTGAATACAATTCACGTTGAGGATCTCGTGAAAGCAACTTTCCATTTATGTAAAAATGGCAAACATGGCGAGGTAATCAATCTTAGCTGCTTCTTTTCTAATAAAATGAAGTCGTTCTGAAATAATTTTTTCGATTTCATCCTGCACAGATTTACAATATAGTGGATAAAGGTGAAACGACACAGGGTAAAATAAGCAGCATCATAAGTGAAATCTTCAATATTAATGTGGACTATTGGGGGACAGCTTTTACTACTTTAGCAAAGGTGAAAACAAGACCTTCATATATTTATTGCAGTAAAACAAACTGTGTTACATCTTTAACTGCTTGTCTTCCTGCATTTTAATAGTTGGACATCACAGAAGCGATTGAAGACATAAATGAAAAGCACCTGGGACCGTGGGCCAATATTTGCAATAGTTCAGGTGTATCAAGCACTCCCTTATCTCCATATATTCACAGCGACGCTTTGACCAAAAGACACATATCTCTGGATGGAACCAAGCTTGCCAACACAGGATTTAAAGAGTTTAAGTACCCGGTACCAACAAAAGAAGCGTTTTTACAAGTACTTAACGACTTTGCCAAGCTCAATATGTTTCCCAATTCGTCGTTACAATAGGATTTATTTCCATTTAATCATAAGAATATTACACAGAAACACAGAATCCTTCTTGAGTTCTTATATATACTAGAGTAAATCCACCTTGACAATCACATACTCTGTAAACTACACACAAGAAACGAACTTCAAAGAGTACTGAAGCCAATTGAACTACGAAATCACTAAATCCTATGAAAATTAAGCATGTATTAATTTATTTGATAACATACGTACAGCATCTAACGATGTATAATATTTATTGCTATACATAAATCTGCTTACGAATTGTGTACTAAATAAATATTCTCCATATTATTATACTCGTCGTATGTAATCTAAAGCTACTTTTTCTACTTTCTCTTTCTCCTTCGCAGAAGAATTTCTTAGAAGGTGGTTAAAAATTCATTTATCTTTTATTTATAGCAAGCACTCAAATATGTTTATACTCATAAGCTTAGTCCTTGGTACTTTCGATACATACATAATCGTTGTGACTAGCATTGTATTATTAGGGGATTTCATTCGAATGACGGTGACTATAAAAATTGATCCCAATTTGCTTGCCTTGTATGTGCCACGATCTCTTGATTCTTAATGTTTGCGAAATACCTTACAAAAAGTTCCTCTTGTTAAGTTCGCAAAGTTCTTCAGGGCGTAACCTTTTGGAAATAAGAAATATTTATATTGAAGTAGCTCCTCACAGCTTGCAGACCAAAGCTGTGGAATATTTAACAATTAGACTTACTTGACGGATATCTTATTCTGTGGTCCAATTCGCAGAGTTGTCTCAAGAACCCTTCGTTAGGAAAAATGGGTCGTATAGATCTAAAAGATTAATACGTTGACACTTTCACTTCATCCCTTAGTTCTTGTGTAACATGTCATTGTCATTGTGTCACATTTCTTACCCAATGTGACTGACAGCATCGATGGCAGTCATTTTCTTTTTCAACATCAGGTATGCAATGACAATTGTCGCTGATCTACTGATCCCAACTTGACAATGAACAAGTACTTTCCCTGCAGTTAACGCAAGAAATTAAATGATATTCAAGAAATAATTTGATAAATACTTTAAGTCACCATTTGTCTTGAGAGCGTCATGAATGAAGTTCACAGCTTCATCAAAGAAAGCCTCAATTTTGAAGCTGGGGAAGTCCTGAGCAGGAATACCCAAGAAGCTGCATGAGAAATTCCTCTCAAGATAATAAGCTTCGGACGTCTCACGATCAGTAAAAGGGGATGGAGAAAATGCAGCGTTAAGAACATGTGTAATTCCTACCTTCTCCAGATTGAAGATGTTCTTTGCAGACTTCCTACAATGTTAAATAGGATTACGATACTGTAATACTTCAGTTGTCACATCACACATAAGTAGACTGCCTTTTCACTCACATGTCTCCAAGATAGATTCCAGGAAAGACTTCATCATAATGACGGAACGATGTTGATGAGCAATAATATCTAACGCTGAGAATAGCTCGCAGTTCTTGTGGCGTGGGTACTTTCTTCGTATACGGCATTTCGGTATTTTAATAATTAGCTAAGAATCAAAGCAATGAAACCAAACCAAGACTCAAGATAGTCTCTGCCGTTGTGAGCAAAACGGTATTATTCAAAATGTTAGAATCGCTAACGATTTCAATTTTTAATCTTGGATTTGCCTACTTGTATGCACCTGTGAATAAGAATCAGGCGTTCTAAGTTTCAGAGCAAAAGGGTAAAGTAAGACTGAATAGAAGAAGAAATTCGTCGGATGAGAGTCATTCAGACTGAATGAGCGTGGAAGGAAGAAAGCTCCGTGTCTTTTATAACTTTCTCCAGGACTCGTCCAGATCTCTCCGTTCACTCCATCCAGGCTTATTTGCAGTGGTGGACCAAGCAACCGTGAGTTTCCCGTGCAAAACAGGATTACGTGTTACTCACCTCTTCTCGTGGCTTTAATAACGATCATCACCACCACACACTGCACACCTTCCAAAGTTTTATTTGTAGACGCTATTCGTAGGTTTCTGATGTGGTATCAATTTCCTAAAAGTTGTTGTGTCAAAGTTTTTAGTTCAAAACACAAAGTAGTCCTTGTTACTTCTTCTTTGCTCTACATAAATAAACAAATGACGTAGACTGGAGTACCGCGGTAGGTGGTTGGATGGGTTATACTTATGAAGTTAGGGAGAAGTTCTTAAAATAAGTATGTAAAGAGAGATCCCCACTCTACTCTTCAGTCTCATGCAGAGAGACAACTACAAAATGTATAAATCTGGATGTGTGTGCGTATTCTAATGGATAAATGAGGCTTCAAGGAATTATTCACTTCCAGCTTATTGCTTCACCGCATACTTTGATTCATTAAGAAGCTGCTGAATAATACGTGGACAGTTTTGCGTGCACGGCGAATTTTACCTAAAAAAGTCGAATTTCCTATGGTCTGTGAGGGTTATTGGGTTTTGGGCAAAACAAGAGGTCTTGTGGAAGGAGCGACTTTTATTTTTAGACACGAGTTACTTTCACCGGGTTCCGCACGGCTGGACTCTTTCGCGTGCGTACAATATCCGATTTCGTTATTTTTGCTCTTCCCTTAGGAATGGCTTTCATTCGGTTGGGAAAATTAGACCCAGTAGGGTGCTACTAGAAATGAGAGAGAGATATGCAGAAGGCGCACAAGATATGATTCCAATGATTCCAGTTGATACTACTTTCTTCTTCTTCTGCTCTATGCCCTAAGTTTAAATCTACAAGGTCGGAAGTCGGAACTTCAGAAAGAGTAAGTGAGTGAAAGCGAGACCCGGCTAGATGTGAAGAAAAATTCCCTTCTCAGAATAGTATTGATTTATGTCATTTAAAGAGATCTATTTTTGCTCTTTTTCCTCTATCTGGATTTTAAGTGAGATCTGAGATCTGTAGTACATAATGCAAAGTACACCGGAGGAAGATTATTCGATATAAATATTTAATATTTTAATTTAGCGACGAGGACTTTAATTTAATCTGTGCAGTTCTTATTAGATATTTGACATACGGATTCTGTCATTCGAAGTTAGCTCTAGGAGAAAAGAAATGTGATGGAAGTGACAGACACGATAGAGTCTGCTCTGCATATCATAACATATCCACAGGTAGTGTCAGATTGCCATTGCCAGCAGTGGAGACCGAAGATCTGGCTGGGTAGGGTAGGAGGCAAATAAGTATCATGCTGCGTCTAGAATGATTATTTTGCTATGTTATGCTTACCTGTTACTTACCTTCTGCCTTTGATCAAATCGCATCTAGCTGCACAGAGAGAGAGAGAGAGAGTTTACATTTACGTGGAAATTGATGAAAAGCTTTCATCCATCGATGGCCTTGCTCTTTAAAAAAAATCCTCTTGCCTATAATCTATCTACATTACTGGGTGAGAAATGTTTTGACTGTCTTGCGAATTTGGTAGTACATCCTTAAAGCAGTAAGTGTGCTAAATAATAACGATTTCTAGTTAAATTTGATGTTTCAACAAAACACAAACTGGAAGGAATCATGACGCTTGTTGACAGCAGTGAGATGAAAAAGGCG
>JAQGAD010001885.1:0-16368 GCA_034696625.1 Isotomurus palustris | reverse complement strand
GTCACATATGCTTTCTCTCAAATATTCGTCCATCTACGAAGTGTCCTAGACTCACAACTTGAGCACAAACACAAACAGTGACTTTTGTCTTGTGTACGAATGTGTGCTACTCTCTGTGGCTTTCACTTAGGCTGGCTGTAGACAGTAGACATTAAGTGAGTCCTTGTGAAATATTCAAAAATCCTTTAGGCTTTTAGGTAGACTGCGAGGTCAGGTGCTACAGAGAGTTGTCTGGAATTCCATGAATAGTTTAGATTTTAGCTGTTCATCGTGGTCGAGACAGAGAGACAGACGGATTTCGGGTTTGGATTGTGAATTGGGATGTAATTGGATTTATAATAGGTGGGTTGTTTTGCACTAATTCCATTCGTCTTGTATTCAAGTTACACGGGCGTCTCCAATTAACTCGCAGAGAGTCAATCATTCCTTTGTAAATATTTAAAGTGACAGAGAGAGAGAGAGAGAGAGAAAAAGAGGATTTCGCAAGTAGAGAGAGTAAATAGCTCAGTGCTCGTTGTTCCTTCCTAATTTAAAACGTTAATTAAAGTGTCCGAAGCTTTTCGACCGAAAGGGTTTCTTTATTCACGCTAAATTGACGGTGTGTGTTGTATTTGACAAACTGGATGGACATTCTTTTACATACTTGTCCCTGTGTGTGGTTGTGTGTTCCACACATTCGCCATTTATTTTGTATGTTGAAATGAATGACGCAGAGGGTGCCGGATGTCGTAATCGTAGTGTGTGTGGGGTTGTCGTGACTGTGGTTCACTTGGGCTACACAGAGAGTCTTTTAAAAAGCAGACAAATGGAGACTCCCTGCTGGGCGATATAACAAGAGAGACCCAAATGTGATAGAATAATATCGTTGATTGAAAAATAAAAAAGAGATAACCTGGATAACACGCACACAGGCAGAGGCAACTCTTATTGGGAGACCCTCTCCCATCATTTCCCCCACCTGAGAAAAAGAAGAAGCTCAGTTAGCTCAGACAAACAACTTTTCCACCTTCCGACTAACCTCCATTTATATAGGGAACTTGGCACTCTCTCTTCCCTTAATATGTTATTAAACTTTCACAGTTCTTCCTCCCCGCAGGAATGATAATACTCAGTGTATCGATTGTGGGTCTAAAAATACTTATCAGGCAGTTTGCACGCTGACAGGGATGCTTAAAACATTTGAAATTGAGGAGGAAAGTGTCAATTAGTTTGTGGGGAAGGTAGAAAGTAGAGGCTACTGAGGAGAAAGCTCTTTCTAATGGAAGTTTGCTATATTGGGCGATGGATGGAATGACGCCAATGATTTTACAGCAAGAACATAGAACACACACACACACACTGCCACTGACTGTGTGGGTTATTGGTGAGGTAATAATGATTCTAAATTTTGCATGGGTGAAAGTTGGACCTTGGTGGTGTCTTTGATCTCAAGAGAAAGTTTGGAAGGAAGGAAGGAGTCCGGAGCACAAATGTATGGTAATCCCATTGAAGTACCCTAATTACTTGGCTGAGAACAATTTCCGTAGTTTTCTTCGCTATAATATTTAATAATTAAGGTGATGAGTGTTATGATGGGAATGTCTGTAGTCTGTAGCCTACGGTGGTGGTAGGGAAATTAACAGTCTGAGTTTCTTCTCGTGCGGTGTGGTTTCTTCTCGGCTCCCAAGGTTTCTTGTTTCTCCTGTAGTAAACCAAGGTTTGTGGGAGACATGGCTGACACACGATTTTAATAACGATGCACTTTTCACGAGCCATTAGACCAGATGATATGAAGAAGAAAGGAGGGTTCACTGCTACGGAGGATCGTTAAGGTTAAAAATGTATTTTGTGATGTGCATACAAACACACTTGGGCTTGTGCTTGTGGCTAATAGTAGAGCAGCATGCAGTAGGCGGGTTAAGCTGAATTTACTGGAAATGGAGGAGGAAAGCAGCAAGTTTTAGTTTTGTGGATGAAATCGATCTCTTCCATTCTCATTGCAGGATTGCAAACCCTTTTCTATATAGTAGCACTGCGTAGCACAGGCCACTTTTGTTGTGTAAGGAAAAAGCAGTTTTGTCCAAACTCATTTCAACGAGGTTTTCATTGTAGGAAAGAAGAATCTCTCTTAGACTTGAACGAGACGGGTTATGGTAGTTGGTGTAGTGAAAGTGGTGGTGCTTTTCCTACGTAAACATGATTGAGACTCATCTATCTCTGTGATAGTCCAGTTTTTGAGAATTTACCACGTACAGGAGAGGCAGGAGAGAGAGGTGGTTGGGAGGGAGGAAGGAAACCTCTTCTAGTGGATTACTTTTACAGTCTACACTTCAGCTATATTCTGTGGTGCATTTCCTCAATATGACTGCCTTTGCTACGTGGGTACTTTTGAGGAGAAAGCTTCACATCCACAGGAACGTTGAACGTGACAAAGGCTGTAGCTGTAGAGGAGAGAGCCTCAGTTTCGAAATGACACGAGATGACTTTTGGTCTGAGAATGAATCGTTATACGCCTCTCTCTCTCTCCATGTGCCCTCATTCTTTCCCTCCGTCTTCCACGAAATGAAACTCCCGTGTATTGTCACACCTTCAGAAAAAATAATCTTGTTTTCCTTGAAGCAATTCTTGTTTCTGTTAAAATGTTCGGGGAAAGGTAAATGTGTTGAAAATATTGAATGAACTATAGAGTGACAGAGGAGAGAGAGAGAGCTGAGGGATAGTGATGGAAACTTGTCCATTACGTCAAGAAGAAGGAAGAGTGTGTAACTTTCTCTTTTTGTAGACACAAAATGGGTTAAAAATTGATCCGGTTTCTTAGAAGCAATCCATAATAACACTAAGAGAAACAGTGTGCCGATGGTAGGTGGACATTTTGAGTGCAGAAGATTGAGCGTCTAATATTAATGAATGTGCAGTCTAATGTCTTTTGGAGGTTGGGAAAGCGATTTGCGAATAAAGGAAGGCATATTGCACACACACACACTTGTGTTTGTATTAAAGTAGAATGATTGGAGGATTAGCTGTGTGTGTTTGTGTGTGTGTTATTGGTTATTGTTGTTGTGTTCCCAGTTAGGGAGTAAAAACAAAGTTGATTTGTATTAAAAGAACATGTTCAGCTTAGAGTGTTCATCATCCGTTCTTGTTTGTAAGACAGAGGAAGGCGGTTCAAAAGTTCATTTATTATTGGTTCCATGGCCGAAAGCTGTGAGGTGCTGTGGCTGCTTGAAGGGAACTTGGTTTTTACATGGAAATTTGGAAATAGAAGGTTTTCACTGGGGAAAGTCTGAATTTCACGGTTTTGTTGGATTTGGAGGAGGTTACGGTTTCGATGATGATGATATACCTTTCCTCCTACCTGCCATTATATGCATTACAGGTTCTACCTGCTATCAAGTAATTCACGAGTTGATACGACCAAGTCACGACATAATTTGTGAAACCCTGAAATGCACACACTTATTACGGGAGATTTGTACAAATATTTGCCCTGATGAAATTAACGTTGTCATTGTCCACGAGTCCAACAAGCAGCAACCAACCTTTGATACATAATGAATGGCTCATCTATTAAAGAAATAAGGGTGAAAGTGAGGAGACAAAGGTGAAAGTGATGTTGAATGTGAGGAGAACATAGAGTAACATTCTCTCTGCTATTTGTGATTTGAGTTATATTATGTGAGCTTTCTCTTGTTTGCAGAATAAATGGTGAAATACTAAGCTCCTGGGTATTTATGCGATATCATGATAAGTGCTTTTTGACTTAACCAAACCTACCCATCCAGATGTGGCAGTGGTTGTTTTATTTTAACTCTTGCGAGCTGCTGCTGGTGGTGGTAACATTTCCTTTCCTTCTTCTTCTTGGGTTGGTCTGGTTTCTGGTAGGAGGACGTCTGGTAATATTGCTCTTTTGCGTGAGAAGACTTTCCACGCTTAGCTTAGGTCTCTCTGTGTTCTTTTATTACTTTCATTATGATGTCGACCACGTTGTAGTATTTTGTATTACTCTCTCGGTTCGGTTTCAACCCTCGCTGTCTCGCTTCCTGTTATTATATTCGTACGATGAAAGTGTAAAAAGTCTGTCTATTGGATTATAAGAGAGAGAAACCTGCATGAGCACGGGGCTCTGGAGTTTAACACTACTTACATAAGTACGTTAGTGTGTAGGGATTGGGGATATCTGGCATTTAATACAGGTCAAGTCGAATCCACAGAGGAAAGAAAGTTTTACGCACATTTTGTCGACTTTGTGTGTTGTGTGTGTGTGTGTGTGTCAGAGTTTAATTTTTCCACTGGGCAACATTAACCTCATTATCGTGATGAGCAGAGTGCCATGAAATGAATGAACAGGCAGTAAGGAAACCACCACCGTAATTCCATCAGCTATCAACACATTCCACATTTGGTGCTTTCATCGCTTCAGTCTATTAGTCTAATTGTAATTGACCAGGAAGGGGAACCTCACAGAGCGCAGAAATGTTATCATTTCTCGCTCGTATTTATGCCAACTGCCTGTGCTGGAGAACTTCATCACAGTATTCACAGTTCACAGTGACGTGTTTGGTTGTGAGACTATAAGTAGGTAAGAGTCTCGTGTCATGAGATGTAGATATGTTTAACGTTGGATCACAGGCTTTGAAGTGATTAAGTAGTGTGGTGGATAACAGCTTGGCTATAAATAACGAGGCCTATTAATAATATTGCCGTTTGTGAAGCAACTTTTGTCATCCCTTGACATGGCATGCCATTTTTCTCCCACCCAATTTACTCACTTGGGAATTCCTTGAGCCAAAAGATGTGTTAGTGTTTCTGTCGAAATTTGAAATAGCTGAGTAGTGTCGTAGTGTGAGTAGAGCTGCTAAACAGAAGGCAACAACATCTTCTCTTATGAGTTATGTGAATGGGTGAATTTTTATGTATGGGCGGACAGGGACAGACAGGCAGACAAGAAGAAGAACTAAAAGAAGTGTAGCAGTTTTCTCCCTTAGAGCAAAACTTCTTTTGCTCCTTTGGTTCGGGTGACTTGTCCAATTTACTTGGTGATTTCCTTTCCCCCATTCATTTTCATGGGTATGCAGAATGGAGAGAGAGAGGAACCCTTTAGCGATTGAAAAATGTGTTTCCTAATGAGTTGGCATCTTTTTCAAGAAGGGGAATGTTGAATGTGTTTCACCATAAGAAGAACGCGAAGAACCCCTGAAGGATGATAATGATATGATAGGAAAGCTCCATTATGGTCGACACTTTCTTCACGCATCTGATGAAGAAATGCATCTCTTTTAAAGCCCAACTAACTGCAGTTTCACGAGGCAGGCTCATATTTTTCACTTATGTCATTTGATACGGTGGAAAAACTCTCGAAAGCTGGGCTATTTATTTGAATTTTCGGAAATGCAACAAGAACACAGTCACCACGATAAAGAAAGAAAGAAACCAACCCCTTCAAAACTTGAAACATTCCTCGCGTTCACCACCACCACCACGACCACACTTCCATTGCGACCGAATAATCTCCGGGAAACGTAATAATTCGGTGTGGTGCAAGAAATGCAAATCATCTTTACCGCACACCTCTCGGTGAGCAATTTACAATTTACAATTTCCATATTTGAGTTCAGATCAACTTTCTCTCTCTCTCATATGGAAATGTATTTTATTGTGTTACACTTTATATATACGAAATACGAGGGACGGATGGAGTGAAGCAAGGCTCACACGTGAAATGAAATAAAGTCCCAGGCTTAGCCTGAAGTAATGTTGGAATTACGTTGGAATATTCTGGATGGAGACGATGTATAAATATAATAATATATTTTATGAATCTAGGGACGAAATGGTTATATGTATCTGTGCGATGTGGTAGGGTTGTGTGCATTTCATTTTGATCCATTTCATACACCTTCGTTGAGCATTTTGAGCCTTGCGGGTTCTCGGTTGAGTGTGTGCGTGCTGGTTGAGAATTTACATTTCTATTTATTATAAGGATGTGTGGTTTGACTTGAACAGGAGAAAGTCTTCGTCTTCTCCATTCACTTTGAGGAGGATGGATGGATGGATGCGTGGCTTTCAAGAGTTTGTTGTGTTTGGAAGTGAATTCATAGGATGGTGTATGGTTTTATTGGTGTGTGTGTATATGTGTATATTGTGTGTGTGTGTGTGTGTGTGTGTGTGTGTGTGTGTGTGTGTGTGGGTTTTAGGACGGAGAAAGTCTCGGGAGACACATCGCCTTTTCTCTTGTCACATATATTTCTATATGGGCTGACGGTTATTAGAACGAGTGGCTTTTCTTCGTCTTCCTCAATTGTGTAGTGTTACTTCCCCTGAATTATTATCTTTTACTCCCAGCTGCATCATCTCGGGCGGGAGGAAAGAGTTCTGCGTACAGAAATATACAGACAAATATGAACTTTTAGTGAATTAAAGAATGCAACGCTGGCTACTGAGAGTAGGGACTGTGCTGTAGTCTGTAGTGGTAGTGGATTCTTAGGGAGATGGATATTCTTCTCAAGAGAGACTTTACTACGAGAACTTAGCACATTGTGAGCAGAAGTAGAAAGTAGAGCAAACATTTACAATTGAGTATTTGCAGAATTGCATCATAAGGCTGTTTACTGTGAGGAAATACAGAAATAAGGTCGCGAGTGTGTATAGAAATGATATGGGTTTTTGTTTGGAATTCTGTTTCAAGATGGTTTTTGTATTTTTAAAAGGCCACTGAGGGAAAGTAGTTTAGTAGTAAGAAGTGGCAAGTCACAAGTTGGTTAGTATTTTTATACGAAATTCAAGTAGACATTTTAGCTAAAGTGTTGGCGAGAATAGGAAAGTAGGAAGAAGTTGGCTACTCGGTTGATCCACTTGAATTTTTGATAACCAACTTCCAACTTCCAACTTGAGAAAGGAATTTGTTTAAAATGGAAATTATTTGCGAAGGGAAGTGGAAGTGAAGAAGGCCGTATGAAAACACGGTAAGCTTAGTGTTTAATTATGAAGAAGGGGAAACACTTTTACATTACTTCAGGTTTTTTGCCAATCCTCTCATCATCATCAAGTTTGGATTGTTACACGATGTAATCTTCTTTCTGCTCGTTATAAAAGGCTTAGGGAATTGTTGCTTGTTCGTAAGAAATTCTCCGGGTGTTGTTGGTCTTCCTTAGAGTGAAGGTAACTATTTCTTCTTTACTATCATTTTACATTGGAGATGATATTAAATAGCAAAATCCTTATCTTCCGATTCCTTGTCTTGTGAGATTTCAATCTGAATTCAACAAATCCTACTTTCTTCCTGGTGGAATGGTAAAGTCTAAATCTCTTTCTAATGAGTTGTCGAACGATTTTTAAAACCTCAAGGATTTAGCTCACTGTTTCTGCTCTCCACTGTTGGAAATTGCGTTAGAGGAAACAAATGTGTGTGTGTGTTGTCCAGTTGTCCAGAAAGAAATAGCAGAGGCTTGAAATTGGGTATTTATCCGTCTCCCCTTATTCCTTACCCTTACATTCGTTAGTGGACAAGACTAACAGGCTTTTATCTGCAAAAAGGATCATTATTATGAGGATAAGGACCTTGGGTTTGTAAAGCTTGAAAAAAATAACCAATCGAACTCTTAGAAGCAAGTTTTTTTTGCAAAGAGTTTCAGCTTTAGAGAATGTCGTGTGTAGTTCTTAATGATGGGATTTTATTTTGCCGAAGAAACTGTCCACTGTGTGTGACATCGTAAAATGTCCAATAAATGGATTAGGCTGTGTGATTTGACCGATAAATTAGATTCCTTGTCATGAATAGCTTCCACTCTTTGGAATTGATAAGCGTGCTACTTGAGTGAGTTTTTACAACAGAGTTCTGCTCTTATTATTATCTACGACGAAGATTCCGATAGAGTCTGCTGGAGTTTTCATGAGATAAATCGTTCGCTAGCATGGAACTTCTTCGTGTACATCATTTGTATCAACTCAGCATGTTGAAGGGACTCGTACGTTGTACGTGGTCATTGTTGAACTTTTCTGTTATATCCTTCTTGTCCTTCTAATCCTGTCTGAAAAGGGATTATTATTTGGCAGAGGAAGTAGGAGCAGAGTAAAGAGATAATCTGATATCAAAAGAGTGAGAAAAACTTCCTCCAAAATACTTCCTATCCTAAACGCATTTATCAATGAGAAATAAATGTGTGTATCCTTTTTTTGTGTCTAATAGCGTTGCTCCTTGTGTAGGAGCTGCAGTCTGACAGGTACAACACTCAAATATCTATTTATCTCGGATTGTGATGATGATAAATGTTGGATGTAAAATACCAGGAACAGTTGATGGAATCGCGTCTATTTAAACCGTCTCTCTCTCTCTCTCTATTCCCTATTCCTGTTTCAAATTCCCTTCTCGGAAGTCTCTCCACACTAAAGCAAAGATTCTTTGAAGACGTGGCATCTGATAAGGAAATTAATGTTACATATAATCATCTATGTTTGTAGTGTTAATTATAATAAATGAATTCTGGGAACAAGTTCACTTTATCTTCTTAAAAAAGTTCCCCAGTCATCTCTCACCCTTTCGTCCTTCGGGGAATACTAAAAAACTAAAAATAAGGAAATCTGTAGATTCTAGATTATCAGGTTCAGGAAGGAAATGCCGTGTTGGAAGGAGTGTGTGTGTATGTGTGTAGGTGTACGATGATAAGTGAGCTCAGTGGAAAGACGAATGAAAAAAATATGGAAGGCTGGAAGGGTTGGCTAGTCACTAGTCACAGTTTGGTTAAAAAATACTTTCCACAGGATAAATTGCACGCTAGGACAACCACGAAATGAATAAATGACATGCATTCATTGAGACGTATGACAGATTGCTTAAGGTTTCCTTCTAATCTTGTGATTATTTTTTCCACGAGAAATTTGTCTCTCTCAAAACTCTCAATCCCTTCTGAGAGTGCAGAAAGAGACTCTCTCTCCCCTTAAAAAACTAATAAGTGGTCGTGATGCATACATCTTTGTATAATATTTGTTGGGAGTGGGATATATTTCTCACAACTCAACGGTCGAATAAAGCTGATTAAACAGTGTGTGTGTGTATGTGAATCCATTGCACTGCTGACTAATGCTTTAAATTCAAAAGTCCTGTGCAGACATCTCTCCATCATTGGAATAGGGATATCCATAATAAAAAAGATAATTTATTGTTGCAAGCCACTGCAACACAAACCTTGGCGAACTGAGTTTGGCAATCAATAATAAGACGCTTGCTCGCCCAGTAGGGAATCTTGTTAGACTCGTGTGTGCTTGTCTTTATGTCTTTCACAAGTGAATGATAAGCGATTGCTTTGGATTATTCCGTGTGTGTGTGTGTGTGTTGCTAATACAGGGAATGTTGAATGTGTGTAAACTTATTATGAAAAAGTAAATTGAATGACTCAGATTTTTCTTGTCCGTGGTGGTTGTTCGTTGTTCATCAGAGAGACCCACATGAAAAGAGGAAATAATTGACGGGGAAAGAACTACTAAACCCGTTCTCTCTCTCTCTCTGGTCTCTTTCGTCGTCGTTCCCTTTCTCCATTACTCTTGGGCAGGGACCTAAACTTACAAGCATTACATTTGTAGACTTGACGGCTCTCTGAAAGGTCTCGTAAATAGGCAAATGATTGATGGACGTTTCCAAAGACTCTAGAAGAGTGAATGACATAAGACTGAGTGTTCAACTTGCATACAGTTTTGCTTCATTCGTGTGTTAGCATATTTTTAATGGACTCTTCGCCTTCGAACTTCGAACGAGTGAGTATTGAGAATCGAGAGTGTATAGGCTGGAATACTTGTTCTTTCTTGCTTTGCACTTGGACATTCATCATGTTTCGTTTAATTCCCCCGTGCAATCGAGAGACGTTGCAAGTTGCAGTCCATTCAGTTCACCAACAGAATTTACATTCAAATAAACTCTTTTCTTGTTTTGCTGTCCATAACAAGTCATCGACGAAATATATTGACTTTTTAGTTATTATGCCAATGCGCTTGTTAGAAGGGCAATGAATGGGAAATGTGAAATCTCGAGGATTTTTTTATAATTTGTCTTGTCCAAGAATGAATGGGAAATATTTCTCGTCTTTATTTCCATTTCAATTGAGGCTCTTGAGTTCCTTGTACAAATATAATTACCAGTTTAGTTGGCCAGACTTTGTGTGGAGTCCACAGTTAAAAACCCAACTTGGCAATATTAAATATTATTATACCTTCGCTGCGTTCTTCGTTCTCGTTACCTTTTTATTTATTTGTGTGGTTCGTCTTTTTTATGTGAATAATAAGACTTCGTGATTTGTTACGCAAGGAATGGGATGCATTATTATTTTTCAATGAACTCGGGAAGATGGTTGGGGAACAATGAGTAATGAATTCTAATGCTTTCGCAGCTTATTTGGCAATGTGAAGCAATGGCGTATCTCTTCGGAGGAATATTTATTTTGTAATCGCTAGTTCAACTGCTTAACTTGTAGATTGTAGATCACTGTGTGTGTGTTTGTATGGAGCAAATAATGAGACTGAAATATGGAGTTGAGTTTGAACTCTTTTAAATAAATGGTTGTTTGATAGTCTAAGTTCCTTCTTATCCATCGATCTTGTCTTTCTCTGTATCCGAGTAGGGATAACAATGGGCTATAATATATAACCAAATATCACTCGTATTATTGCCTATTATTATTCTCCGTCAGTCAATCACTTTTATACACTTGCTTTACTTCCATTCAACGTCAATATAAAAGGAGAGCAAGAGAAATGAGACTTTTTATGCAAATGAAATCTCGTGAAGTGGTTAAGCAAGAAACCATCGTGTAATGCTATTTGTTACATGTTACATTTACATTTTGATATGGGGGAATCAAAAATCACTTGGAATTTTTTGTTTAATACAAAGAGAGAAATTCCTACACTGCTTTATAGACTTTATATATGTGGATTTTAGGATTCTGCCAGACTATTTTGATTTATGAAGTTTCTTGGGTTGTGAAGCCAAAAGAATGATTTATATGTTAGTAGAGAAGTAGGAAAGAATCACACAAGCTGGGAGACTAGGAGATGCTCTCCTTCCAGCAGAGATCCTTGTTTGGTGTTTCCCAAGACATATTTCCCATTTCCATGAAGTTTTTTGAGATCTTGGAGATGTGATGATGACTTCACAATGACCTCCGGACCGCATGTAGTCTCTTATCTCCTCGTTTGTTCTTTCCTTTTTGTTCCACCTTTGCGGAGAGGAAGAAGATCGTCCATCGTCCCAACTTGTTTGCTGGTGCTCCTCAAAGACAAAGTCTAAGACATTCACCATAATAAAGAAAACGAGTACACTTCCAAGTTCTATTCATCATCAGTGTGGCGGCGTGACACCTTCTTGAGACTTGAGAGGTGTTTCTTTCTCTCATCCTCTAAATTTGTCTTTTTCTCCTATGAGAAATGGGAATTTTCTAGTTTTCTAGAAAGGAATTCAAAGCACCGTACAATAAATATAACCAAGTAGCAATGAAACTTACTTACTTTTAGGTAGTTATGAAATGGAACGTGTTTAGACTACCTGAAGACTGACCAACTGATACACACACATACACACACACGGTAACATCACGTAAAACCAGAACAAGCATATATGATAGGTACACATTTGACTAACATTGTGCACGATAATAGACCTGTGAACATTTGAAAATGATGCACTTTGGTCTGTGAGAGCTACGGACACTGTGAGAGACAATTCTAATGTCATCCAGTAGGACAATTGAAGTTGAAAACTTCCCTACAAAGTTTATGAAGTATGTAGAAAACACACAGAGAGTAATATTAGACAGTGAGTAGAACAGAAGAAGATCCTTAAAAAGTCTGTTCACATAAAATATGTCACATACAATGTGAAGAATAGGTTATTCTTTCACTGGCCGCGTTTTGGTGCTTTGGTGGAGAACCCGCAGGAGTAACGTTAATATCAGAATATCAGATGGACATACAATTTTATATTCAAACCATTTACTTTTCTCGCATAGTGTCGCATACAGTCTGGAGTCATAAATTAACTCACAGAGTTGAGGAGACACTACCAAGAGAGACGCAAATGCACATCTTCATAAGGACGAGGAGGAGAACATGTTCATTTTCTTTTTAGTTTTTTACTAGTTTAAACGTGGATATTTGTGGGAGAGTGTGTCTTCCTTCCTTGTCATATAAATCAGAAATGAGGGAGGCAGGATCGGAGGAAAATGCATATTTTAAGGCAGACTGTGTCCCCTTCTCCACACTTTATTTGGTCCAGTAGTCTTTATCATCCCTCCTCCAAGGAGACAGTCTTCAACCTTTCTTGGAGTAATCTTCATCCGGAACACGAAGCGAGAAGATTCCCTATTCATTTTTGTCCCTTTTTATCGCACACATAAAAGTATAAAAGGCACACACAAGGTAAGATGATGATGAAGAATATGAAGAACGAACGAACGATCATCATCGTCTTCATCATTTTCCCTTCAATATTGGAGGATGAAAACTGTTTCTTTCTGTACGAGTGTGTGTCTACTTAGTCTATTCCACCCAGCAACTGCTAAAGATCTATTCATCGCAGAATTTCTTTTGAAAATCCCAGATTGAACCAAATAGGTCCTTTCAAGACTAATATTTCTTTTTAAGTTGGGAATACTTCAAAAAATTGTAAAAGTTATTTTGCGTTTTGCCCAGGAGTATCTGCGAGATTGACAAGGTTATAAAAGTAGGCATACATAAGAAACGACACGCTTTGTTTGGTCAGATTATTTTAAATATAAAAATGAATGAGTATTGGTTGGTCTAAATTAATACGAAGAAGAATATGCAGCTAGGAAAAAAATAGGAGAAGGAGACGCGATAAGAGAAAGCAATTACTGTCTCTTTTGCTTATAGATGAATCTTCTTGTTGGGTATTTGCTTGAGAGGAGATTTATTGGTAGAAAATTCTGAAAGTAGTCGCAGTCTTATTATTGGGGAGGAAGGAAGAATGCATGGGAAGTTTTTGGTGTAAGGATAATTAAACAAAATGAACGACTTTGCTATGCCGTGTCGTAGGAGTGAGTGAGTGTGACTTAATCAGAATTCCCGTAAGAAAGAAACCATCCAAGAGTGGAATTGTTAAATGGAAGATGCTGATCTTGAATCTAGACAACATTAATAGTACCAAACAGTTATTAATATATTGTATCTCGGGAGGAATGTGGAATTACGGGAGTACATCTCTATTTCATTATCAGGAAGAATCTGCTTTTTGCTCGAGGCTCGTGGAGAGGTGGCTGAGATGCCTGGAGAAATTATATGAATTTTGGGGAAAACCTTTTGTACTTTCTTTGGTGCTTCCCGAGACTCGAGACTTCTTCTATTTGTATCGTCTTTCTTCTCATCCTTTAGGTATCATTATCATCATTATTACCAACTACAGAGAGAGAGGGACCTTTGGGTGCGTGAGGAATGAACGAAATTTCCTTTGTTGTGTTTCATTAGTAAGAGGAGCAAGAAGGGGAGAAAGTGATACTCTCTGATGAGGACGATGTGATGACGAGAAAGCGTAGATGAGTTGTTGTGATATAGAAGAAGTCTGTCTTAGACTGCTGCCTCGTAGTTGTAGTTCGAGGGAGTTCAAAGTATCGTCTTCTTGAGAGTAATATTCCACCTCTTATCTTCTGTGTTAATGATGCTTCAAACCCATTACACTTCTTGTGCACTTCCTCCACCTCAAAAGTACTTTCCCTCCGAAGTAGAAGAGCAGTGCAGTTTGCTCTTAACTTACCACCACGAGAGTATTACAAGTACAACGGAGAAGGTGTATTGATTTGAGGAATGCACTTCAAATTTCCACCCTCCTTTTTCCAAACGGTAGTTTGGTAGTTAAGATTAGGAAGTGAGGAGAGAGAGAAAGAAAGATTTGAAAAATCTGAAACACTGAAATGTGAAATGTGGTTTTATGGGGAAACCATTGGACTAATGTTTTGGGGAAGAACATAATAAAAAGTATGTTCATATTGTGAAGGAATCAAAAGGGATTTTTTTTTCAAAATGGCTTCTGGAGTTCTAGTCAATGATTAAGTTAAATGTGGGAGATTGCGTAGTCCCAGAAATAACTCTTAGAAGCTGAATGAAAATTAGAGAAGGAAGTAATAAAGAAATTTGATTTTGTAGAAGTACAGCCTTCTTTCTAGGAAATCATGAAGGAATGAAGGAATGAAGGAAAGGACGGTTGCAACTGCAAGTGTGGCTGCACTTTATCAAGTGCAAATTGAACTGGTGGAAGTGGAAGCCACGTTAGGAATCCAATCTGTGAATAAACGGCGTTTGGGCTGGAAGTCTGAAAGGGGTGGTGGTTGTGAATTTGTGATGGTTGTGATGGTGGATCCAATTTAATAATGAAAACAGTTTCCCCACTCTCTTGAAACTTTTATCAATCCCAAAATCTCTTTCTGTTCACCAGCTTTATTTACATGCATGTAAAATATATGGAGATAAAAGTCGATTAAAAATGCAAAGCAGATTGTTGTTGACACAACCTACATAGACTGAATAAGCTGACTAATTATTATTTATATCGTTATCGCTTTCGTGATGTGATGGCTTCAAAGGCTAGACTGTAATTTAACCCGTTTAAGAGCGAATTAAAAGAGAACTCGATATGTTTTCTAAAAGTAGGCGAACTTATAATGACTGTAGTTATATTTTCCATTAGTAAAATGACCAGAACATATTATGGGACATTTTTATGAGGATAATTATGCTTCTTGTGTTTCCCATCCTGACTCTTCTATATATTCTATATGCTTGGCGTAGCATATCGAAAGACAATGGAATAGATGATGTCATTAAAGCAGTAAAAGTATGAGAGGAAAGGAATATGGTAGTCTCAAATGAGGGTAATTGGTGAATGTGTATCATTAAAACAACCAGACTGCAATCTGCGGCTGAGTTGTTTCAAATTAAACAATTTCCATATCCGGAGGGTCGGGTGAAATGCACTTTCTGGTTGTGCTTTGAATTGCAGTCAAGTTTCCTCTGATGAAACTTGTGAAGGGAAAAGTGGGCTGTGTTGTGTGCGAGATGTGCAGTGTCATACGCAAGGAAAGTATAGGACTTTACGAGGTTCGCCTAACTTGACAATTTTTTTATTTACTTTACTTGCACACTCGTCTGGAGCCTGTCTTCTTTTTTGAAGCCGTAGATTATCTAAAATCTAAATTGTGAAAGCATCAAAACTCAGTTGGCAAATTGTTGGTAGAGTTCTTTCACTCGAGACTCGAGTATAACAATAAATTATGAAATTATTGTATGTGAAATGTAGAAAGTAGTGCCAAGATATTTTATCAAGATGCTCAATTGTGAAATGTCTTTGTAAAAATAGAAAAAAACGGAGAGAAGATCTAGTTTCACTTTTCTTTCTGCAGTCTCTGCGACGCTTGATGGAGATATGATCAAAGAAATATCAGAGAAATGAATTTAGTAGTTTTGTGGGAGCAGAAGAAATCTCGTTGCGCACTTAAATAAAAGAATTTTTTTATTTTGCTTTTGGTTCTTGGTTCTTGGCAGCACACAATGATAATCATAATAATGGCATTACCTAAGCTGTGACTGTGTGTCTTTTAATGGAATTTTTCCTCAGTGGCCCTCCAACTTCTGTTCACTCCTCCGTGCTCATCTGAATTACTTCAGAATTATGTTAATAGAGGCAGTTTCTGGTTGGACTGGACAGAATTATGTCCTCTGGATGCATCTTCTGTCCTGCCAGCTTGTTTTAAGTATACTAACGAAGGAAGGAGGAGAGCAGGGTTGTGTGTGAACTGCGTAACTTTTTGACTTTTACTTAGACAATAAGAAATGAAAACACGGAGAGAGAGAGCGAAG
This sequence comes from Isotomurus palustris, assembly GCA_034696625.1. NCBI lineage: Eukaryota > Metazoa > Arthropoda > Collembola > Entomobryomorpha > Isotomidae > Isotomurus > Isotomurus palustris. The sequence goes on along the minus strand of JAQGAD010001885.1, from coordinate 537 downwards.
GCGAGACAACCCTGGGTGTATTTATCGCCTACAGACTAAGTCTATTAGCGACTTGTGGTTCTTTCCTTCAAGAATTCGTTGAGTTTGTGTGTACCTAAGTTGGTAGAGTCATGTGGTGTGATTTATGTGGAAAGTAAATGGTAGAACAACCAGCAGAAGAACTTTTCTACGAGTGCAAGTCGAGTGGTGTGGCGTATCTTGGGATAAAATATTTTTTCTAGCATAAATAATGAATGAGTTATCATTTAAAAGTAGTAGAGCTATTCAGGTTTGTGTGTAGGTATGTGTGTGTGTGTAGATTGTAGAATGCGTGGTTGCATGTCTACTACTCCATTTCTTCATTGGTTGAGAGATAATCTCCAACTTTTAGAAATTGGAGGAGAAAAGTTAAAAATAAAAGTACACTACGGAGTCTTCACACACTTGAGGGGATGGTGAGGGAAGAAATCGGAAGGGTTGAAGTGAATTATTACACGTTAACTGAGGAATAAAGAAAGGGAGAAGGAATTTTACGTGTCTATTATGTATGCATTTTGT
>JAQGAD010001884.1:0-16384 GCA_034696625.1 Isotomurus palustris | reverse complement strand
CGCTGGACGCTGGGCTACCCTCCACACACTGCAAAGGTAGTCCAGCATCCACTTTCCAGCATCCCCTCTCATTATCAACATTATTGTTGTTAGCTTTTCCGAGGAGGGAAATCTCCGCATTTCGGAATTAAAAGAATCGAAACTGATTGTTCCAAAGCCCTAATCTCTTCAATTCTTCAAGCTCTTGAGTACGGGCCAACAATTGTGTACGTCAAAATGACCTGGAGACATCTAAAACGGGGGAAAAGTCCCCCTCGTGTATCACATATGCAGGTTAGCTGAAGCTTCTGATAACAGAATGCACAAGCTTCGTGATTCTATTCAATATTTTGCAGGACGCACGCCATTAGGTTCTTGCACAAGCAAATCGAAGAGAAATACAAAGACGAAAATGCAAGTTTTTGAAGACATGGGTTTACAAATTTTTAACTGGAAGAGACTTGTGTGACTTTTGCAGACGTGTGAAGGATTTTGTTACAATATGCGGAACAAAGTATAAGACAGATTACTTAAATTGGACAGTAGCGAGAATCCATCGAGCCACCATTAAAACAGGCATGTTTTCCTTACACAAGTAAACTCATTTCAATAATTACTACGTACTTATGTTATCATGAAGGTTCCCCTATATGGGCCAATTATGAAGACACTGTGAACTACACCAAAATACCTTTCTATAAAGATAGTCCCTTCAGTAAATTCGCTCTTTATATATCCATGTCGAAGAGTGTTCCACTCCCAAGCCGTATGACCAGAGGCCTACAATTTCCAACTTGTTTCAATGACGACTCTGATTATGAAATACGTTTGCCAGACACACAAGCTGAAAAGAACATATATTATAATACTAGCCATTGGAGCCCGTGGAACGGGCAAAGCTGTTTGGAGAATATTAATGAAATGTAAAAAAGATATCGGAACCTCTACTATAAAGGCAGTGCAATTGCAATTAATAATATGAGTTGCTATTGAGACCAAACTCCCGGTTTAAAACATGCTTTGATGCTACACTTTGATCTTCATAATTGACGCATGATGATAGTTTCAAATCTTTCAAGGTTATTTCAAACACGTTAGATTGTTTTCTACCAGTGTAGATTGTTTCCAACCCGTAAGGATTGTTTCATACACGTAAGATTGTATCCAACACGTAAGGAATGTTTACACAGCGTAGGGATACTGGATGCGCGCAACCCGTGGATATTGTTTCCAACCCGTGGATATATTTTCCAACCCGTGGATATTGTTTCCAACCCGTGGATATTGTTTCCAACCCGTGGATATTGTTTCCAACCCATGGATATTGTTTCCAACCCGTGGCAATTGATTCCAACCCCTGAATATTGTTTCCAAACTGTGGCAATTGATTCCAAGCCGTGGATATTGTTTCCAACCCGTGGCAATTGATTCCAACCCCTGGATATTGTTTCCAAACTGTGGAAATTGATTCCAAGCCGTGGGGATTGCATTCAACCCGCAGGGATTCCCGCAGGGATTGTTTCCAAACCGATTTTTTTGTTTTTAACCCACAGGGATTGTTTCCAACCCGATTTTTTTTGTTTTTAACCCGCAGGGATTGTTTCCAACCCTTGGATGGTGTTTTCAACCCATAGCGATTGCTTCTAACTCGGAGAGATTGTTTTCCACCCGTGGGAATGGTTTTCAAATGGTAAGGATAGTTGCAAAACCTAATAGATTGTTCTCAACCCGCTAGGATTGTTTCCAAGTCGGGGTATAGTTACAAAAACCAATGGATTGTTTCCAACCCGCGGAGATTGTTTGCAAGTCAGGGGGATCGTTTCGAAACTGTGGGGATGGTTTCGAACCCGTGGTTATGGTTACCTACCTGTGGGAATTGTGTTCTACTCGTGGGGATTGTTTGCAAGTCGTATCGACTGTTTTCAACCCGTGGGCCTGTTTGCAACACGTGGGGATCTTGTGGAAAGTTTTTCAACCCGTGGAGGTTGCTTCCAACCCCGCGAGAGATTGTTTCCAACCATGGGCATTTTTTCAAACCTAAGGATTGTTTTAAAATGGACAATTTTTTCAAACATCAGGATTGTTTTAACCCCAATAGAACGTTTCCAACAACTGGGATTTGTTTCCAGCCATGAAGAATTTTTTCTCATCCGTAGGCATTGTGTTTAACCCGTCGAGTTTTTTGCAGCACACGGGGATTTGTTTGAAACCCAAATATCAATTTATTCCATTGCCCGATTACTGTCGAGTTGCATGACGGCTAAAGCGACTGACTAAATGGATATCTTTTTAGTAGAATTCGGAAGTTGTAGATGGCGTTGTTCTTTTTGTAGAATTCGAAAGTTGTAGATGGCGGTGGGGAGGTCTTTATAGTGACAACTTTGTGTATTCTGGGGCTACTGGTAAAGTTGCAGATTGCCACACAAAAGGTTCCCGGTGCATTTAAATGTGTGCAGACACACAGACTGGCTTAAGCCAATTAGTAATTTAGATTTCATTTTTAGAATACGCAATAACTCAAATATTTCCATTCGGTGGAATGATGACACATAGCTTGCTATACTTAAACAACTACACAACAGTCGATGATACAAACGCAGTATCCGAATCTTGGAACAATTTAAGACTACAGTACACATTATGCAAATCAAACTTTTTAATTATTTCTAGTCCTATTTCAGATTACTAAAAATTACACTTTTACACAAAAACTACCAATGAAAATTGGAAGACTAGTACACGAGCTGGAATCCAACCTTGTGGGTAATACAATGACAAGCTCACTAACCCTGTTCACTCTATCATCCTTTTGCTGTCAGGTCATCTTAACATGATGCACCACTCTCTAAGACGTCTTGAATTAGCAAAACCTACAGCGAGTACACCTAATTCTTCAGACGAAGAGGAAGATGAAAGTGAGGAAGATAGCAATTTTGTTGTGAATGAACCCTTATATCCGGGAGATGGTAGCGACAACGCCAATTACTCGTCCCCGGAAATCTCTGAACCAGAAAGGAGTCAGAAATCATGGAAAGGAAAGCCTGGAAAACGCCCACCTAGCCAACGTAAAAATGTAGTTGAAACCCTGCCTAGAATTCCGTATGGAGGTCACATAGTACATAACAAGAACAAATTACAACTAAATAACACTTGCAACTTGGATTGCATACTCCAAATTTTGTATACCCTATATAAAACACATCAGCCGACGGAAAATTTTATACGCCATCATGCGGCAGTTTCCACTTAACACGCTGCGTTTTTAGTAACAATTTTCATACAGTTTGACAAAGAGGACTGGGCGCTTATTAAGAACATTGTAATAATTAAAATGCTTAATACGGTAGTTTCTTCCCAATGCAATAATTTGAGTATGTTTGGTTCTGAAGAAGTTATCCTTCGGGCAATTTATCACCTTATACCTTTTGCGCAAGTAACAGATTGCCCGAACCGTAAATGTAACATAGCAAAAGTTGAAACTCTATATCCTATGAAAGACATAACGATACAAGATCCTTCAAAAAATTCTCAAACAATCCATTCGTTTACTAAAACAATAAACTGTCCACTGTGTAAATGTTCTGACACAGAACAGAAATATACCTGGACAGCGGAAGGGAGTACACCTTTCTTTTGCTTTCCTATAGCCCATGGCAGGACTCGAATAACTGAGGACAAAATTGTTAACAATTACACAGTATTGAATACGAGTTTTTCCTTGTTTGCCTACACTGTAAATTTAAACCAACATTATACAGCAGTGATATCATGGAGTGGTAAGCGACATATATACGATGGCTTGCAGTCGGACAGGCTATTAGATTACAAACCGTACCCACCGGGACATCAAGTAGGCTCGGTTCTGCTCAAAAGGATAACGAACGTTTCACTGTGTTGACAATTTTTCAATAAAGTTATTTGCACTCCTAGTTAAAATGATACTTGATTACTTTTACCGACATCGTTTTTAAACATATACGAATGTTCCATATACGGGTTCATTGTGGTCACAACTAGGTATTGCTGTGGTGACCCGTATACAAAGTGGATGCTGGACTACCTTTGCAGTGTGTGGAGGGTAGCCCAGCGTCCAGCGTCCAGTTGGCTACCCATTTAACATTGGATGCTGGGTGTGGACGCTGGACTACCCACTGGATGCTGGAAAGTGGATGCCGGACTACCTTTTCAGTGTGTGGAGGGTAGCCCAGCGTCCAGCGTCCAGTTGGCTACCCATTTGGCATTGGATGCTGGGTGTGGACGCTGGACTACCCACTGGATGCTGGAAAGTGGATGCTGGACTACCTTTTCAGTGTGTGGAGGGTAGCCCAGCGTCCAGTTGGCTACCCATTTAACATTGGATGCTGGGTGTGGACGCTGGACTACCCTGGATGCTGGACGCTGTACTATCTTACATGAGAAAATCGAGACGGAAGAAGTTTCCCTAGAACTCCCATTCCAGCCATCTGGAACAATCTAAAACCTTGAGGAAGCCATCACCGAAAATACTCCCTATCCTGCGGTAGACGAGCCACCAGCAGTTGACGTCTCAGCAGATGTTCTTGAAGACATTTCGCCCTGTAGCCTTCTTCACCCTTCCAGTCGTAGAACATGAAGAACTTCCACCTACAGAGCCTCATGAGGCTGAAGTTCATATCCCGCTGATTCCGAAGGACCTGAACCTACGGATCCTGAAGAACCTCCACCTGAAGAACCAGAATCAATGAAGGTTCACGACGAAGTCGACCGACTAGACCAATCGCCACCTCCACAAGATTTGGAAGACATTGGAAACTTTGAGTCCAGACTACTCAAGTCATTCGGCAAAATTGGACCGACTTTCCTGTTTAGGACACTGAAGAAAGAGCGACTCATACAGTACTGCTCGAATCGGGGCTTCAGAGGACAATTATGACACGACTCCAGATGGAAATGACCTTGACGAATCTTCTCCGGTCGACACTCTTTCTGTCGAGCAGCAACCCCCACCAGCAGAACCTTCTACAGCTGCAGACTCTGCACTCTTCAAGATTTTTGGAAACCAGACGCAAATCAGTTTTAGAACTTACCGGGCACACTGTAACGGAAGTGGAAAACCCAGACTTCTGTGTACAGAGACGTCTGAAGCCTTCTCACGATGTCCACTGCATTTTCAAAAGCGACCATCGCCCTCTTCTTCTTCTTCAGGGATGATGATGATGATGACTCACGATTAGATGATGACATTGGAGAATTAAGGCTATTCAACTTAAAGTGTTTTAGTCGAGGCTGATACTACGTGAGATAAAAAATGGTTAGATATCTCTTAAAGCTAAATCCTTCTTCTTTTGCAATTTGTAATTTTATTTTGTATTCGTAAACTATTCAATTTATAGGTCAAAGCTTGGTTTTCAAAAATAAACTTTATTTCTTTATTCCAAAGTAGGTTTCCAACCACAAGAAAAGATGGATTCAGGCGTAGTTTTCCGTTTCAATGTTTTGCGGACCGAGAGATTCGTGAACGTACGGAAAGACGTCGATGGCCGGGTTCTCCAGGAAAAAGTTAGAAGGCTTCAACCAAAATCCAGTCACCCTGCGGACATAAGCAAATTGTATGTTCAATAGCTCTCATTAAACTTCTATAAGGGTAATTAATCCAATTAGCATGGAATTCAGTTAAGTAGAAAGAGATTCTTACTCTGAAGGCATCACAGGAGCATCTTCGGCTCTAACGAAATGTGTGATCCCAAAGTTATGCCAGATTACGATGTCAGTGTTCTCCACGGAAGCAGACGGATCCGAAGCTACCCACTCGGGTAAGCCGCTGTTGTTTAAATACAAACCCGCAGGGTACAATTGATCCTCTTCGTATCGCGTCACCCAAAAATCAAAGTCTGTGAATGCCCCAATCGCATGTAATGGACTGTCCTTCGTAATAAACGGACGAGCCGAGCGATGTTCTGGAATCAATTTCCAAGCTCTTCGATATCCATTTATCGGATGAACATTTCCGGGTTCTCCCATAATCGTCCAAGTCCTCGCGGTCTCCCCACGCGCATTCGTCCTTGCAGACGACGCTGTCTTCAGAACAGTCGAATGGGCGTGGAAAGCATTTCCATATGGATTGCTTCTAGTCAAGAACTCTGATTCAAAATTCGACAAAATTCGTATGTAATTATCAATTAACATATGTTTTAAAGTTTGCCATTAAAAAATCATGTAAAACCTGAGTGTGGGACAGCATCCACAACAGCCGCTGTATTTTTATTCCCGTCAATTTCCGTGTCAAGTCGAACACAAAAATGGTGTTGATGGTACTGCGCATCTGAGCCGGGAAGAATGAGCGACCCGTGACCTCCCGGCGTCCCTTCAGTTGCCAACATATTCTGCGTCAGAATTCCAGTCAACGTCACTTCCACTTTAATCGACGCGTCCTGATAGAACATCCACTTGTACTGGTAGTCGTAATTTGATTGGCTGGAGATAAAAGTCAAGACAAGCCGTTGTGACCTCGCCGTGACAATCCTTCCAGTCAGCGGGTCCTTCTTTCGCCACAGAATTCCTGCGTCTTCTTCGTAAATACAAATCGTGTTCTTCAGCATGTAAGGCTCTCCTTTCATGTTACTGTGGACGAAGCCTGCGAAGTAAACAGATCCTCTGCAGACATCGGGACTCCTCATTTCTGTAGCAGCAAATCCGATTCCCGACCAACCAATGTCGAATGGCTAAAATCCACAAAATAAGTTTCCATCATGACACATCATTTTTATATATCAAAAACTCAGGTCAGAATCAGAGTGAGTACCATTTTGCGGTGATACGGTGGCCTGGGGTCTCCGTAAGGAACGAAAAGCTCAGAGAATGAAGCTCTGTAAAGAATCGGCCTGAACACACCGTCGTCATTGTAGCTCACGTGATGCAGAAACAGTCCTTCTCTTGAGTTGCGTCTGCAAAATACAAAGTTCCTCATCAATCGGAAGAAGAATCACTCCAACTGCCAACTCCATGTCGTATTTGTTTGAAACCAACCCAACTCGCATCTTCCATTTCTGCCACAAAAGAAGGTTCCCGTCGATGGAGAAGGAAGGGCCGTTTTCCTGACTAATTGAAATGTGGGACACATCTGCTCTGTAGAAGCGACCAGAGACCTCGGGGTCGTAGTTACTCAGCGTCGCAGGGATTTCTTCTCCTCGCCTGTCACTCCTGCCAAATCCCGTTTGAATGGGAAGCTCTTCAATTTCCACAACCTCCTTTGCTAAGGTATCCACAATAGCCAAGAATCCCAAGGGATGTGCTGTTCCAAAAGAAACGGAGATTTTATAAAAAGAGACGTCGTTTCTTTATACCAAAAAATTCATTTTGAATTCATTTTACCAAAGAAATTGTCGTGTTCGAAAAATCTGACGCAGAAATAAACCTGTGCCAATCGTCTGTTCCGATAAGCTGGCCTATCTCCTGCGTATCCGAATCTCCTGTGCGTTAATACGTTACAAATAATTATCTGTTTGCAGTCTATTCTTAAATCTCATTCGATAATTTCAATCTCAATCTTACCATATGTCGAGATAGACCATCGACAGATTGTTAGGTTGAAATCCGTAGAGCCCAAGTCTTCGCCTCACGTCTGCATCTTCAAGAATAACGTGTTTGAAAGACTCCACTTCACCTGACGCTAAAGGCGGATCGGTTCCAATAGGAAGTTTTTTCCACGAGACGAGTTGGGCTGTTTGGTCTCTGTTAAGTTGGACTACTGCCTCGTAGGTAGTTCCAGTTGTGGGATCCAGGAGAATTGTGAAGGATTCTCGAGGAATCGAACCTTCTGGAGGCTCAGAATCAGCGAGGAAGAACGGAAGGAGACTCTCTTTTTTCGGTTCCTTCAATGTTATCCAGATGAACATGTAGTCTACTCCGGGATACGCTTCTTTAATTGTTTTTGAGGTCAGAGAAATCTCCACACCTGTCAACGGATCTAAACTGTGTGATGGATAAGCCAAATTCCCACGTGGAAACGTGGAACTCAGCAACAGAACTCCCAGCAATCGAAGTAAAGCCGACATTACGACAAAGTTGGAGTTGCAACTCAGGCAGCTTCAATCAAATTGTATTTATACACTAACCCTTTAATTTTATTACAGCTTGAATTTACTCATAAATAATTAATACATTATTTGCGTTCTAGTTTAAGTTAATTGCTTACGGGGATCGTTGAACTTAACGCAATAAGTCAAATAGGTTAATTATGAACTCATAAAATTCAAAATTACATAAGAAACATCACAACTAGCTTCGTAAGGAAACCAAGTTAACGATACAAATATCGTTCGTGCATTTTCCATAATCTGCAACTAAATAAAAACGAGCTGACGTAGTTTATAAATTGGATTAATTATTCTTAAACTCCAACTTAATTATTTAATAAATAAAAATTTTATTTCTGTGCTTAATAAAATTAAACCTAAATTTAACAAGTTAGCAGTTAAATATAAAGTAGTTTTATTAAATTAATTGAGTTAATTTATTGCGTCCACTGGACTAGCGATCTATATGACGTACACACAATATAAAGATAATTAAGTACATATCAGTTACTAACTCATGATTAAAGGATGACACACTGGAGAAAGGTCTTTAATTAATCTTACATACAGAATGTGAAACAAAAAATAGTGAGTGTAACTTGAACTTCGTGTGTTTTATAGTCTACGCTGATACTGTGTAAAATAAAGACTGATTAATAATTACTTGAGACTAATTGGTTAGATATCACATACAAAGTTAATCGTAACTTTAAACTAGTAACTGATGATGTTATGCAATTAAAAAGTAGCTGAAGTTAAAATTTTAAAAAATCAGGCGTGCTTAATTTGCTTCACAAATCATTTTGCTTTACGCATTGTTTCATTTTATTAGGAGGTATAAACTGCAAATGAATGCGAAAAGATGTAGTTTTCAAAATTCAAATTTATTTTATGATTTCCAAAGTAGGTTCAGGCGTAGTTTTCCGTTTCAATGTTTTGCGGACCGTGAGATTCGTGAACATACGGAAAGACGTCGATGGCCGGGTTCTCCAGGAAAAAGTTCGAAGGCTTCAACCAAAATCCAGTCACCCTGGTCAAAATTAAAAAAGGCTTTCACTTGATTAATTTAAATAATTAATTCAATTAGGATCTCACTCTGAAGGCATCACAGGAGCGTCTTCTGCCCTAACGAAATGTGTGATCCCGACGTTATGCCAAATTACAATGTCAGTGTTCTCCACGGAAGCAGTTGGATTCTTAGCCACCCACTCGGGTAGTCCGCTTTTGTTTAAATACAATCCCGCCGCGAAAACCTGATCCTCTTCGTATCGCGTCACCCAAAAGTCGAAATCTGTGAATGCCCCATACGCGTGCAAAGGACTGTCCTTCGTAATAAACGGACGAGCAGTGCGATGTTCTGGAATCAATTTCCAAGCTCGTCGATTTCCATTCATTGGATGAACATTTCCGGGCTCTCCCATAATCGTCCAAGTCCTCGCAGTCTCCCCACGCGCATTCGTTCTTGCAGACGACGCTGTCTTCAGAACAGTCGAATGGGCGTGGAAAGCATTTCCATATGGATTGCTTCTCGTCAAGAACTCTACCATTCAAAATTCGACAAAAATCGCCTTTTACCAATGTACATATGCTCAAAACCCACATATTAAATAAATCCCATTAAACCTGAGTGTGGGGCAGCATCCACAACAGCGGCCGTATTTTTATTCCCATCAATTTCCGTGTCCAATCGAACACAAAAATGGTGTTGATGGTACTGCGCATTCACCCTGGGAAGAATGAGCGTCCCGTGACCTCCAGGCGTCCCGTCAGTTCCCAACAAATTCTGAGACAGAATTCCAGTCAACGTCACTTCCACTTTAATCGACGCGTCCTGATAGAACATCCACTTGAACTGGTAGTCGTAATTCCCTAAGTTGGGAATAAAAGTCAAGACAAGACGTTGTGACCTCGCAGTGACAATCCTTCCAGTCAGCGGGTCCTTCTTTCGCCACAGAATTCCAGCGTCTTCTTCGTAAATGCAAATCGTGTTCTTCAGGACGAAAGGCTGTCCTCTCATGTTGTTATGAACGGAGTCCAGAAAGTAAACAGAGCCTGTGCAGACTTCGGGAGACCTCAATTCTGTAGCTGCAAATCCGAATCCCAGCCATCCAATGTCGAAAGGCTAAATCCCACCAGCATTTGTGTCATGAGTTAATTTTTAAATATCAAAACTTAACGTCAGAATCAGAGTGAGTACCATTTTGCGATGATACGGCGGCCTGGGGTCTCCGTAAGGAACAAAAAGCTCAGAGAAAGAAGCTCTGTAAAGAATCGGCCTGAACACACCGTCGTCATTGTAGCTCACGTGGTGAAGAAACAGTCCTTCCTTTGAGTTGCGTCTGCAAAACACAAAATTCCTCATCAATCGGAAGAATATAACTCCAACTGCTTATCACGTAAATTGTTCCAAACCAACCCAATTCGCATCTTCCATTTCTGCCACAAAAGAAGGTTCCCTTGGATTGAGAAGCTGGGCCCTTTTTCTTGTGAAATTGAAATTGGATTGACGTCTGTCCTGTAGAAACGACCAGAGACCTCGGGGTCGTAGTTACTCAGTGTCGCAGGGATTTCTTCTCCTCGCCTGTCACTCCTGTCAAATCCCGTTTGAATGGGAAGCTCCTCAATCTCCACAACCTTCTTTGCTAAACCATCCACAATAGCCAAGAATCCCAGTGGATGTGCTGTTCCAAAAGAAACGGAGATTTGATGAAAAAGAGACGTCGTTTCTTTCAGCCAAGAAATTCATTTTGAATTCATTTTACCAAAGAAATTGTCGTGTTCGAAAAATCTGACACAGAAAAAAACCTGGGCCAATCGTTTGTTCCGGTATTCTGGTCTGTCTCCTGAGTATCCGTATCGCCTGTGTAAATATCCATCATTTACTTGTGCGCTTACAGTCTATTCTTAAATCTTACATGCTACTCTGAATATCTTACCACATGTCGAGATAGACCATCGACAGATTGTTAGATTGAAAGCCGTAGCGCTCAAGTCTTCGCTTTACTTTTGCATCTTGAAGAATGACGTGCTTGAAAGAGTTCACTTCATCTGCAGCTACAGGCGGATCGGTTCCAATAGGAAGTTGTTTCCACGAAACCAGTTGGGCTGTTTTGTCTTTGTTAAGTTGGACTACTGCCTCGTAGACAATTGCAGTTGTGGGATCCAGGAGAATGGTGAAGGATTCTCGGGGAATCGAACCTTCTGGAGGCTCAGAATCGGAGAGGAAGAACGGAAGGAGAGCTTCTTTTTTCGGTTCCTTCAATGTTATCAAATTGAACGTGTAGTCTACTCCGGGATACGCTTCTCTAATTGTTTTTGAGGTCAGAGAAATCTCCGCACCTGTCAATGAATCTAAACTATGTGATGGAAAAGCCAAATTCCCACGTGGAAACGTGGAACTCAGCAACAGAACTCCCAGCAATCGAAACAAAGCCGACATTACGACAAAGTTGGAGTTGCAACTCAGGCAGCTTCAATCAAGTTACATTTATACACTCACCCTTCAATTTTATTTAAGATTGGATTTACTAATTATAAATTAATAAATTATTTTCGTTCCAGTTTAAATTAAATGCTTATGAGGATCGTTGAACTTAATTAACGCAACAGGTCAAATAGGTTTATTATGAACTCATAAAATAAAATAAAATAAAACTACAACACATCATCACAATTAACTTGTTAAGTTTTAAACCACTAAAAATATTAGTACCGTTGCAGTTACTGTTTTCTACGCAGTCTGCAAATGGAAACGAGCTGACGTGGCTTATTAATTGGATTAGTAAATCTTAAACTCCAACTTAATTATTTAACTTATAAATATACATTTCATTTGCAGGCTTGCGAAAGTTCAGTAAGTCATAAGAAAAGTCTAATTTTCAACGAGTACTAAATTTTATGAACAGTTTTGAAACAGTCAATCAGTCAAGTGTTGAATGATCTCGGACACACAGGAATCACGTTTTTGGCAATAAATCACAGCAAACTTGCTTAAAAAACCATCCAATCCGTTTCACAATATTTTCATATTCCACATTTTTGAAAGTGTCAATCTCCCTAATTAATGACCCTCGATCCACTTTAATTAAATGAACACACCACCATTCATACGATAAAATAAATAGTTAACAGAATTTGGCGTAAAAAATATGTTTGGCAAAATTAATCCTTGTCCTGAAGTCTTTTAGTTTCCTCTAATTGTTCTGAGGAGCCAGAGAATCGTGGACAAATGGAGGGACGTCGATGGCCGGATTCTCCAAGAAGAAGTTTGCAGGCTTCAACCAAAATCCAATTGTCCTACTCCAGACAAAATTAAAGATTAAAAAACTTATTGTTAGTTTAAATTAAGTGGACTTGTTAGTTAAATTAGGTTAATGAATTCATTGCTTACTCGGAGGACATCACAGGCGCTTCCTCCGCACGAGGAATATGGGTGACTCCAAAGACGTGCCAAATTACAATGTCAGTGTTCTCTACTGAAGCATTCGGATCCGAAGCGACCCATTCAGGGAGACCGCTATTGTTTAAATACAACCCTCCAGGGTACAATTGATCTTCTTTGTACGGAGTCACCCAAAAATCAAACTCTGCGAATGCCCCTGTAGCCTTCAGCGGACTGTATTTCGTGAAAAACGGGCGTGCAGAGAGACGTTCTGGAATCAATTTCCAAGATCGTCGAACTCCACTAATTGGATGAACATTTCCAGGTGTTCCCATTATCATCCAAGTCCTCGCGGTCTCCGCACGTGAATTCGTTCTTGCAGACGACGCTGTCTTCAGGACAGTCGTCTTCGCGTGGAAACCATTTCCATACGGATTTTTGATAGACACCAACTCTAGTCATTACAATTTGAAGAGTATCAGGTAAAAAGTTCCTTCTACAAAGTTCCCTATTCCGTAAATTGCAAAACCTGAATCAGGGAGAACATCCACAACAGCCGCTGTGTTTTTATTCCCATCAATTTCCGTGTCAAGTCGAACAACAAAGAAGTGTTGATGGACCTGCGCATTCACTCCAGGAAGAACCGGAATCCCGTGACCTCCGGGCGTCCCTTTAGATCCCATCATATTCTGAGACAACACTCCAGTCAACGTCACCTCAACTTTAATTGACGCATCCTGATAAAACATCCACTTGAACTGGTAGTCGTAGTCTCCCACACAAAATATGAAAGTCAGCACAAGCCGTTGTGACCTCGCAGTGACTATCCTTCCACTCAGCGGGTCCTTCTTCCTCCACAGAATCCCAGCGTCTTCTTCGTAAATACAAATCGCGTTCTTCAGCACGTAAGGCTCCCCTTTCATGTTACTGTGGACAAAGTTCAGAAAGTAAACTGAGCCTGAGCAGACATCTGGACTTCTAAGTTCTGTCGCAGCCGCCCCGATTCCAAGCCATCCGATGTCAAAAGGCTGCAACACAAACACAAGTTCATTAGATCTTTATACTTGAATTTCATGTCTTGGTTAAAACCATTTTGCGATGATATGGAGGCCTCGGATCTCCGTAAGGAACGAACACTTCTGCGAAGGACGCTCTGTAGAGAATGGGACGCTGTACGCTTCGTTCGTTGTAGCTGACGTGGTGAAGAAACAGTCCTTCCCTTGAGTTGCGTCTGGTTATCAATCAAAGCTTATCATTAATAAATGACAACAGCTTATCGCCCTGTCTTCAACCAACCCTAGTCGCATCTTCCATTTCTGCCAAAGAAGTAAATTCCCCTGAATTGTGAAGCTGGGCCCCTTTTCTTGTGAAATTGAAATTGGATTGACATCTGTTCTGTAGAAACGACCAGAGACCTCGGGGTCGTAGTTACTCAGCGTCGACGGAACTTCTTCTCCTTTCCTGTCACTCGTGTCGAATCCACTTTGAATGGGAAGCTCCTCAATCTCCACAACCTTCTTCGCCAAGACATCCACAACAGCCAAGAATCCCAAGGGATGTGCTACTCCAAAAGGAAATATCCTCACTCTTATTTCCATCAGAAAGAAATACCTTCATTGTTATTTACCGTAGAAGTTGTCGTATTCAAAGAATTTTACGAAGAAGTAAACCTGTGCCATTCGTTTGTCCCGATAAGCCGGCTTATCTCTCGCGTATCCGTACTTCCTACAATTTTTTACTAATTTCTTAACTCTGCTGATTTCTAATTACGTTAAGTTAAATTCCATAATGAATATCCTTTACCATACGTCTGGAATGATTGTCGAAGTATTGGTAAGTTGTTTTCTGTATCTCTCGAGTCTTCGCTGTACTGCTGAATGAGCAAGAACAATTGCTTTGATAGAACTAAGCTCACCTACAGCTATTGGCGGATTAATTCCAAGAGGAAGTTGCTTCCACGAAACAATTCGTGCTGTTTTATCTGAGTTTAATAGGACAACAGCTTCAAAGGTAATTGCAGTTTTGGGATCGAGGAGAATGACGAAGGATTCCCGTGGAATCGAACCTTCTGGAGGTTCAGAATTCGAGAGGAAGAACGGAAGGAGACTCTCCTTTTTCGGTTCGTTCAATGTTATCCAAATGAACATGTAGTCCACTCCAGGATACGCTTCTCTAATTGTTTGTGAGGTCAGCGAAATCTCTGCTCCCGTCAACGGATCTAAACTGTGCGCTGCTGCAGACGCCAACTTCACCGACGTGCAGAGGAAGCTTACCACTAAAATTTCCACAAGTCGTAACATTTTCCACATTGCAACAACAAGCGAAGATTAGATTCACCTGCTTGGTTCTCAACTTCCTTCTGCTGCTATTTAACATCTTTCTTTAATGATTTAAAAAATACAACAACCACATTCCCCGCAAGCCGCAAGGCACCATCCATGCATTCACGAAAAGACAAGATATCATTCATGACATCCACCTTTACCAACATAACAAGGCAGTTTCCATCCATGGATGCTACGTTGTTGTTGATTGTACAAACGCTTTTGTCGCAATGCTCTTCAAGTTCTCAATTTCTTATCCCAATTCCAATTCTGAATCTCTCTCTTTTTCTGCCTCATTCTTCGTACTTATTATTGAGGTTAACTGACCACAAGGTTAAACCAAAATCTATAACGGATGTGCGGTTCGTTTAACATACGCACTACATTTAAGCCTCACGTTCTTTTTTTACTTACAATTTGTTTCGTTTTAGGTAATAACTCACTCAGCTAGAACATAATTATGCAGCATCAGCATCACTTAAAATCCAAGAATATTTTTTTACCTGACTCGACATGTTTTTCTTCACAATTTTTCCTTATTTTCACTGCTAATTAAGTATTACGCAGTATCAACAACTCCGTTAATATTTAACTATCTGACGTATTCCTGTAAATACTTAACTGCTGAAAAAGGGATGCTGAAATGACTTGTTTACGCAACTGAAGCACAAGTCAAGATAAACACTGAGCAATTGAGCTGAGATAGGTTTTAATCCAATAAAAATTATAAGTGAAAGTTCAGACCTGGTTGAAAGGAAGAAATGGGAATTTAAAATTCAGAAAATTACACGACTGTATAAAACATAAAGAGCCCTGAACTAGGTGGTTTAAATAAACCAAAGATAATGCAGAGAAAAAAAGACACAGGTTGTCAACATTTTCAAATGAAGAAGACAGAACACTTCTAGATTTGAATTGATTTCTACAATTTAACATAAAGTAGTGCAAAATTTGCAGCTAAAAATAAAAATTCAGGAGAAACAGCTAACCACTGACTCTGATTACTAATTTTATGCACCTTCGATTACATTAATTAATAATAATAAATAAGTCCATAAGAGCTTATTAATCTTTCTCCAGTCTGTGTAGATTTTCTGTGCACAGGTGAATCTTTGCATGTGAAAAAGACTGATTGATTGACTCATATTCCTATCCAGCATTGTTTAAGAATGGCAAATGACTTAATAACAAGTTACATTTATTTCAAGTAATAGTTAAAGCTTCAGGAATATTTATTGCAGTGGTTTAAATGATTTGAGGACCGAGAGATTCGTGGACATACGGAAGGACGTCGATGGCCGGGTTCTCCAAAAAGAAGTTCGAAGGCTTCAACCAGAATCCAGTCGTCCTGGTCAACACAAAATCAAATCGCGTTGAATAAATTAAACTGGGAGAATTAGGCTAATTAGGTTCTCACTCTGAAGGCATCACAGGAGCGTCCTCAGCACGAGGAATGTGTGTAATTCCGAAGATGTGCCAGATTACAATGTCAGTGTTCTCCACGGAAGCAGACGGATTCTTAGCCACCCACTCGGGTAGTCCGCTGTTGTTCAAGTAGAAGCCCCCCGGGTACAATTGACCTTCTTTGTACGGCGTCACCCAGAAATAAAACTCTGCGAATGCTCCAATCGCACGCAACGGACTGT
>JAQGAD010001883.1:0-16397 GCA_034696625.1 Isotomurus palustris | reverse complement strand
CTAAAATTCTACAGAAGTGCCTGTAGATTTTCTAAAGCTTTTTAGTCATTTTACAGACTACACACTTGCAGCTGTATTAAAGTCAAAGTATCTTATAGACATTCCTTGTTCAGTATAAATTAGACTGGTCCCACAAGTGTCTTTGGAAGGTAGAGCTTAGCTCATTTCCATCTATACTATATACTTTTATCTATACTATATGTATACTTTTACCTTTGTTTTCTAAGACCTCCAATGCATACATTCTTCACATAGTTTTTTAATTTCTTCAGATGAAAGAGAAAGAGACTGAATATTTATGAGAGCTGTTCGTTCAAGCTTCAGTTGTGAACTTAACCAAGCTCCATGATTATATAAGTGCTGATCCAACCGTTACTGATAAGTGTCCTATCGGCAGATACGTACGTCAAGATAAATTCATTAAGTCATATCTATTCAAGATAGTTTTATCAAGTGATGAGTTATAATCACTGATCAATAAATGATCAAATAAATGTCCAGCAGTGCGTCAATGCCGTTGTGATACTGTGTATTAAAATTATATACATAATATGTAATATGCGCAATACAGGCGATAATGACTGGAAGTTGCGTCAATGCGAAAGCATCTAATGTCATGCTGAAATGCAGATTTATCAATTTTCGTCTTGTCCTTCTTCAATACTCAGATGTGCTGCTGGTCAATTAGAGCTAATACGTTTAAATACTTAAGGGACCTAATAAAGAATCTTAGGAATGTTTCTTTTCAGTGCGAAGAGTTTGGTAGTTTCTTTAGTTTTGTGCGTTTTGATTTCTAGTAAAAATTTAGCTCAATCAGCGTCTTTGGATGAATATGGTCACTACCGTCTAGTGGTGGCTATAGATGAAGACACAGCCCAAAATGAGAACTTGGATTACGTGAAAAATGTTAAGGTACCATTACATGCTGTTTTGAATTAACTATCCCTAATATTTAAATCCATCCAGCTGTGCATCAGTTACACCAAAATCATTAACCTCAAATTGTATCACAGGACTCTGTGTTTGATCTCTCGGAATTACTGAACTACACAACTGATGGAAAGTTCTTAATTCAAAATGTCGATATCCTAGTACCGTCACATTGGAATATTGAAGCAGATGAGACATCGACAAGGTACTTAAGCTTAAAGATAACTATTCTTGCTGATACAAGTCGGTTAATTCGCATCACAACTGTATTACTATTTACCATCAGCCAAACTTACGAAGAAGCTGATGTAAAAATTTCGCACAAATTTTACGTGCCCCAAGTAAACAATCCAAATGCCTGTGGAAGACCAGGAAATGACATCACACTGCCGTACAACTTTTTCGACAGCTTCGACTCAGGTCCCTATGGAAGGCTGGGCACAGCGTTACTCACTTTATTCGCGAGGCTACGGTTTGGGGTTTGGTGAGTAAGATGGACCAACATATCAACAGAGCAATATATCAATTTGAAGTAAGTGCCGTGGAATTTGAATGATATATCAAATACAGGGAAGAACATGGCTATCCAGGTGATTCATCTTTTCCATATTTCTGGAAATCCATGCTTAAAGATGAGTGGGAAGTCAGCTCTTGTACAGACAAACCTTTGAATGGGGAGTTACAAAATGTGTAGGTGCCCTTGATTACTTTACGATAAAAATGTCTTAGGGCATACGATGACAAACTAACATTAAAACATTGAAATTGACACTTAGCGTCGACGAGAGTACTACTTGCGCCGCGAGCCCTGATCAATTGTATCCTCCTGCAAATGACTGCAGATTCTTTCCGAATGAGAATCAAGTGAGAATATTCAAATGCAACCTATCTTAATATGAGTACCTTTAGTCATTTAGACCAGACTAAAGAAAGTATACAATTTTTTTAGGAAGCAATATCATCATTAATGAGTTATCCCTACTTGCGAAACTTGCATCAGTTCTGTGATTTCACAACACACAATAGGGAAGCACCGACTCCTCAGAACTTTTACTGTAAGTTCAAAAGTGTGAAGGAAGTTATAGAAATGAGCACAGACTTCCAGAGAGTAACAAGCAAACCTCCAGCATACACTCCACCGCAGATCCGAATAATTAAGAGTGAAAAGAGCAAACCTCTTCTGTACATTCTTCTGGACAGAGGAGAGACTCAAGTACAGCCAATCTGATAACAATTAATGAGTTAGCTGAAAAAAGAGTTAATCAAGTGTTCTTGCAGGCTCCAGATTCAATATTGACCAAGATTTCTCAGAATATGGAGAGGCTGATAACTCAGGTAGAGTTGACTTCATTAATCGTTGGCGTGGGGAGTTTTCCTGGAAAGGATGACGCGGAGTCTTACTCACAAGCAGTTCCATGGAGTTCCCTCCAATCTACCTCAACTATTAATCTTATCAATCAGTATGTCAAGTTTTTATCTGACAGAGCTTTCTAGGATTCCTTTAATGCTTTCGTTGACTTTTAATCATCTTTTACTTTCATGGATTTTAGAACCCTCTACGATACACTTGGCACTCACATTGGCTTTAGAAATTTCGGAGCTGCACTTCGAGACACAGTGTTAGAAATAAAAAAGATGGAGCACAAAGCAGGAGCAGTTATTCTTATTGTTAAATCCGGCCCTGAATCTAACCGAGGTAATTTGGCGCATGTTTCATGTTCGATTTAGTGAATGATTACGATTATTTACTGAATGCATAAAATACATTTACGTACAGGTGCGTTACCTCCAGAATACGAAGTTCTACTTCCTCTGCATGACACCAACATCAGAGTGTATGCTGTGGAAATAGAAGGCAATTCAATTCAACCAGGAATAGCATTGGAGACAGTTTCCCAAAAATCTGGAGGAGAGCATCTAAAGCTCAGCAGTCCTGGATTAAACGTAGACGAGCTTCTTTTAGGATATTTTAACAGACTCAGCTCGTCCTTACGAACAGCTTTTCCTCCCAAGAATGTACAACTTATTTTGAAAGAAATAGTAAAATCAGGAGAGCCGGTAATAGCAGTTTCCCATGGAACGACTGTTGTTCATGCATATGCCATTCCAATCATTGGGGAAGTTACGAGTGGACCACTGCTGAGTACTTCATCCGGTTTCCTACAGAACATTGATTTCAACTTAGCGGATAAGTTGACGAGTTGGGATGATCCAATGATAAATTCCAGGAATGGTTTGTACATAGAGTCCCAAGTCTACACTGATACTCGTGTAAGCTTACCTTTTTATATTTGTTAGTTTTGTTTGCATTTTGACTGACTTGTAAAAATACTCCCCAAGATCTACACATGGAACACCATGTCGTACGTGTGCGCGGTTCCTGATCCTGAGTGCCAGGTCATGTTTGTCTTTTTCGCTCAAGCAACGGCTGTGGATAAGACCTACAGTATTCAAGTTTCTACGTCAGCGTCAGCCACCTCAGGTGTATTGGACTTGGCAGTTGAGACAAGTATGAATGGAATTGGTTCTCCATTCACAATTTATGCACAGGTACTTTAAGATACAGTCAAACATCTCACATCTCATACCCAAGTCATAAATCACGAATCCCGTGTTTTTGAACGTATTCACAATATCACAGATCGAAGAAAATGGAACGCCATTACTGCCCACTCCAGGCTTATCGGTGATAGCGACTATTTACAATGAAGCAAGAACTTGGTTGCAGACTTTAGAACTTCTTGATAGCGGACCAACAGGTCCTCCTGATATGAAACTTAACGATGGAATTTACTCTGGCTCAATTATCCCCAATATTAATGACGACACGAACTTCAAGATATTCGTAACAGCAAAATACCTAATTCCTCTCCCGGAACCTACGACCGAGACTCCAAGATCGGAATCGGTTATCGAGTACGAAAATGTGAGAAAACCTTATCAACTCCAGAATTCGGCAGGAAAACTGTTTCCCATCAGTCAAGACGGCTATTTGGGCTGTGGAAGCAGCTATTTTGGTACTTACCTACTTCTTTTCAAACTGAATTCCCTTCGTTCCATAGTAAACGCTGGTTATCATTCTTGTAGGATGTTGGAGCAAAGTTCCTGACGCAGAGTTTTTAGCAAGCGGAGATGTTGATGGCTTTGTTAGGATTATTAATTCCACACGTTACAAAGTGAGTTTGACTTAACTTTAATTGTCAGGCTACTAGACAAATGGCTTAACGAATGTGTCACTTTACAGCGATTAGCCTACAGAATCACCGACCTCAGGTGGACTCCTCTCCCTGACTTCAACGTAACTTTGGAGTGGACTGCACCCAGAACACTTCGCAAAGTTGGAAGACCCATCGGCGACGAGGAAATCTATTCTTACAACGCTCGCCATTCTGACACCCTGGACAAACTCATTCATGAGTTTGACAATTGCGAAAGTTGGTTTACAACATTGACTCCGAAACCTGCTGGAAGTCCTGAAATTCGATATTGGAACTTTAATGGAGAAGGTAAACGATATTTTGCATTGAAAGTCCAAAGGGTTCCTGACGGTGGGGAAGGAAATCAACTTGTCGATGTAAGTTAGAAACAAGTTAAACTTAAGACTTAATTGTGGGTAACACTCGTTTGTTTGTCAGTCGGAAATATCAAATGTAATCGCAATCAATTTCCAACAAAGTCCTGTGCTAACAACTACAACAGCGTATTTTCCAGCCACACCCCCATCAACAACCACAACAACTACTGCTGCCGCTCCTTCCACAACTACTGCTAACACTAACATTCCCTCAAGTATGCTAAAACATTGTCTAGAAATCTAAAATTCTATCAATACATTTTTCTCATCGTTTACTTTGTCCTTTAAAGCAACACCTCAAGTGATCCGAACTTCGGTGGCTCGTGAAACAACAACGGTGCCAACTACGCCAAGAACAACTGTGGTCACAGTGACTACCCAGCCTCCTCCAATAATTACAACAGAGACAATCAAGCATTGGTACCAAGAGAAGAACGGAATCATCGCATTATCAGCTGGAGGAGCTGCTCTGCTACTTATCATTGGTGGTGGATTTACAATTTTGTGGTTCATCAAGTTCAGATAACACCGTGTAGAATAGTTTGAAGTCAACCTTATCTGCTAAGCTAGAGTAGCGGAAGTTGACTTGGGTTATAGTGTAAGTTTAATTTGTACGTAAATGAGGATTCTGGAAGGTGTGTGTTCGTGACTATTTGCAAGCTTGTAATAAAACTCCTAATCTTGAAGCTGAATCCTTCGCTGGTGGATTGTGCTTGAAAACAAATATCCTTGTTACAGAGTCATGATCATGACCATGATTTAAAAAAAATTGATCAAGATTGCAGGTCTGAAATTAATCCTTAAGACTACAATGAAAGTTTATTGAGGATTAAAGAAAGTTGTGAGTAATGAATGAATGCGTCTTCAATACATAGAATATAACTGCCGTGCAGCATGTACCACACACTTAATGAATGACTCTGTTGACCTAAACACTTCACACTTACCTTTATCTCACTCCTTCCATATTACACTCACACTAAATGATGAAACTGAATGAACATTTGATGTGCAAACTCATACTCACATTTTATATGACAGGTTAATCGTTATCAAGCACACACAGTTTAACTGAGTAAATCAATCGTATGCATCTCCACTGGTTGAAGTTTAAGTTTACTTAAATCTGAGCATTTATATTGCGAATATGAGGTATCAATCAGTGAAGCCGAGCAAGGAAACGAATACAGGCACATTTAATATTTTATATGTAATAGTAATAATAATGTATGATGTTTATATTCACACATATACATGCAAACACTGTTTTGATGAATTTCTCCAATGAACTTTGGCTTCGTGCTACATGGTGCTACTGACCATTTGATGATCAAAATAATATTTACTTGTTTGAATTGGGTTTACAGTTTGCAGTTGAATCGGAAATAAGACGGAAACTTCCTACTTTAGTTGCACACACTTGAAATAACATATTCATCCTATTGGGTCTAGAGTCTATAAAGTAAAATTAACGAATGTTCTGTTAGGTAAGTAGCGACTTCCTAGAATTTTAGATGATATAAAAACTTCGCGTCATGTCCAAGTACAGCATCATTCCAACACTTGCAATTGCAAATCGCACAATCGAGCTTAGCTCAGCTTTTATTTAGCAGTTTCAGCTGATTTTTTTAACCCTATAAGTTTCACCCCATCTGCATAAGTTCATGGATTTCTCCCACGTTAGAAAAATGATTCAAATAATCATTTCCTGCTTTCTCCTTACCTCCGTAACTAACGCTATTCAATTATCCCGAAGGGGAGGTTACGACTTGGTCATCGCTGTCGACCAGAACGCTCCTGCTCCCACGGATGTCACAAGATACAGGAACAATGTTGAGGTAAGCTGAGATAAAAGGTTAAAATCAAAGGTGCAGTATCCACCTTGAGGACTTAACAGCATTAATCTTTACAGAGTATGGTACGGGATTTTGCAAGGGTACTTGCCATCAGCACCCGACAACGCTTTCATCTGAGATCTGTCGACCTATTGGTTCCCACGAGTTGGCAGATACCATCGGAAATCGCAACTTTGTAAGTCGGTTTTTGAGAGATAACAAGGCTCATAAAATTCGATGCCTTAATTGTCTCTGAATTCCAAATAGCCAGGAGTACGCCACAGCGGATATCCAAGTTTCAGCCACTTTTGATGCTCCCCGAGTCGAAAATCCAAATACATGTGGAGCCGCTGGACAACGAATTGAACTGCCACTGGATTTCTTTAATACCTCAAGACTTGTTGAAAACTACGGAGAGGGTGGTACGTTCGCAATTTGTATCTCATTATATTAGAGCTGTGGAATTACAGACAGCAGAACAGAGTGAAATATCCCTTTGTTCCCTTTTGTTCTAAAGGTCAAGCTCTGCTGAACCTTTTCGCAAGGTACAGATTTGGAGTTTGGGAAGAACACGGAGAAATTGGAAACCCTGAATTTCCTTACTTTCATTTGGAAACTAATGATGATCCCACTTGGACATTCACTGGGTGTTCTGCAAACTTGCAAGGCTCTATTCGAAACGAGTAGGTTTTGACCTAAGCTATTCATTTGTATTTTAAATAGCATATTCTTGCGTATATTATAACAATCATGCCGTTTTATGAAACAGATTCAGAGAAAATAGCGACGAATGTCTGACAAGGAGACCTGCAGGCCCTGCAGACAACTGTAGATTCATCCCATCTCCATCCAACTCCGTGAACTCCTCCATCACCTTCCTCCCGTGGGCTAATGGCGTCACCCACTTTTGCGACGGTCACACCCACAATCACAATGCCCCAAATAGACAAAACTTGTTCTGTGGACATCGAAGTGTGTGGGAAGTCATCAGGGAGAGTGAAGACTTTTGGAGTCTCACCGAAGATCCTGAAGACTCCGTTCGAGTGCCTCAGTTCCGTGTTCTCACAGTTTCAGCAAGACCGCTTTTCTACCTTCTCTTGGACACAGGAAGAACTTCGGTAAGCATTACCGAGCTCCACGTTAAAGTTGCACGATAAATAACTCTTATTAAGACATTTGCGAACTATAAATTGTTTCCCGCAGACCCCAGTGGGAGTTCTTCGAGACGTGGTAGCAAGTCTTCAAGGACTCTACAATGATTCGATCATCGATCCTGACACAATCGCCGCAGTGGGTACTTACCCTCATGTCAACACTGGAAGAGATCATTTCTATGTGAGAGAAGCCGCTCCATGGGCAAGAATTGGATCTGGAGAGGCATTTGGAAAGTACGAACCAGATTTGCTTACTTATCCAACAATTAATTAATTTTTAGGGAATAATACTCTGATGGAAATGCCTTTGAATTGTACAGAGTCATTGAGGAAGCGGTCGGACTTATGGACGGACCCGTGGAAAGAGACTTTGGAGAAGCCATTAAAGAAGTTGTGGAGAAGATCAAAGCCCGAAACCATCCTGCAGGGGCAGTCGTTTTGATCGTGAAGCGAGGAGCCACTTCCAACGCGTTTGACCACTTGACATTCTTCGGAGATGTTTTGTCTTCCATAAGAGAACAACCGAATCTCAGGTTGTTCGCTATTGAATACCAGCAAGCTGAGAAAACTCCTTATGTCAACTTGGAGCCTTTGATAATGCAAGTCGACGGGTCTCTGATGGTTCTTAACGAGACTACAGGCGTGAAAGAAAAACTGGAGCCAATACTCAGCGAAGTAAGGACAGCCTTGGAGCCTGGAAGTGGAGGAAGCACTCGGGAAGTTGGATGGACAGTAAGTTTCCCATTGGAACATGAATTGTTATTGTGAATATCTGAAGGACAGTCTTGACATTCACATTTGGATAATTCACAGATCTACAAGGGATTCCCTCAAATCAATGTTCCAGTTGAAATACCCGTTTTGGATGACAACCTGGAATCTGTCACCATTTGTGTGACCACCACTAAGTAAACTTCGCTTTTAGTTATTTATATGACTCAGCGGGAAAAAATTGTCAATATTTAATTACTTAATATTATAACTATGTTAGATACGTACTGGCGTCCGACATCAATATCGTTCAAACAAAAGGCAACCAGAGAGATGCCCAACGAGTTACAAGGAACGAATGGAACGAAGGCAGTGACACTTCCAAAAGAAGTGTGACCATTGTGACGGTTCCTAATCCAGCTAAGGTTAGAGTCTAAATTATATCCTACTTTCATGCTATTAGTATGATTACTTAAACTTGATCTTGTTGACTTAATTTTACAGGATTCAGTATGGGAAGTCAAAGTTAGCAACTGTAGCTCAACTTCACCTGAAGACTGCACTGTCTTCCTTATTGCAAACGCAGCAGTTCCTTCCACGCTAAATGACCACGTGGATTCCATCTCCAGTCGAGACTTATCCGTGGAAGTGTTGAGTTCAGCTGAGAACAACTTTTTGGACTTGGATCGCCACGGAGCGAGAGTAGTTCCGTTCTCCATCTTCGCAAAGGTCGAGGTGGATGGCCAACGAGTTCTCCACTTGGAGAGTGTGAAGGCTTCAATCATCAGACACAACAGACAAGCATGGACAATTACTCTGCTTGATGATGGATCACATCTTCCAGACGTATCAAGAGATGATGGCATCTACTCTGGAGTCTTCACTCCCCCACAAGATGGATTGTACAATATTTACGTTACAGTGACACATCACAGAGTAATCAATGAAGTGTCATTTGACGAATCCACTGAAGTTTTGACACTGGGAAGGTTGATTCCAATCGATCAATCGACATTTGGATGTCGAGGGTCAACCAATAGAAGATGCATTGCAGCTCCTGTCTCAGATTCTTTGGCAAGGACCTTTGATATAAGTGGATCCATCTATGTCGCACATTCTATCACGTTTTTGCCCTTACCTGCAAAGATTGTCGATTTCCAGGGTTCTCTTCGTCCAGGATTCAAAGTTGAATTCGCCTTCACTTCGCCAAGAATCTTAGGCAGTGACGCTCAAGGTATGTCTTTTTAAGTTCTCTAAGTCGAATGGGAATAATATTTATAATCATTCAAATGTTTACAGTCAGCGAATTTCACATTTACGAGGCTCTAAGCGTTCGAGATGTTGTTGAAGGAGCAAATCTCACGTTAATTGAGACTATTCCGGGTGTTCCTTCTGGTCAAAGAGTCACAACCGAGTTTGATGGGACATTAGGGATGGTGGATAATATCGCTAAGTTTTTCACTGTTGAAGCCGTTTACCAAGATCGAAAGGTAAGAAAAAGAGACTTTGAAAAACTAAATAATCTAGAAATCCTACAACATAATATGACGGATCTAGTATTATTCCTTTGGCTATTTCTTTTCCGTAGGGAGGACCTTCAAACGTGATCCCTGTGATTTTTACCGAATCTGGATATCCACCCACGCCGAACCCTTCAACCACAACAACTTCAACTACAACAACTACAACAGTGAGGTCAACTACAGCAGGAAATCCAGAGACAACTCCAGAGACTACAGCCACAACTCGTAATCCAGTGACTCAGCCAATCACTCCGACATCAACGCCACGCAGCAGTACCAGATCCCCTAATGTTGCTTCGCCATCCAACGCTGCAAATTGGCAAATCACTTTCATCGTGTTGGGATCTCTTTTCTACATTGCTTGAAAGTTCATTTAATCTTTCCACGATTACTTCGAGTCTTTTGAGTAATTCCTGTTCATTTTTGAAGTATTGTACAATAATCATGTAAATCATAACCCTTCGCGTAAACGCTTCCCTTACTCCCTCGCACTTTATATAATAAATAAAACATAAACTCTACTAATAATCAAAATTTGCGTACTATAATAGTGCAATAATATTATACATGGTGCAATCGCAATCACCTGGGTTTCCGTTTCAGAAGAAGAACGCTTATGAATGCATATTATTACATATCAGCTTGCGATTCCGACCCTGTGATTTTACAGAAGCTT
Organism: Isotomurus palustris; assembly: GCA_034696625.1. NCBI lineage: Eukaryota > Metazoa > Arthropoda > Collembola > Entomobryomorpha > Isotomidae > Isotomurus > Isotomurus palustris. The sequence goes on along the minus strand of JAQGAD010001883.1, from coordinate 5,994 downwards.
TAAAAACTGTCAAGTTTGTGGAAAGAATGAAAATGATGGAGTCTTCAACTTCGGACAGAAGCCACGCTGACCTATTCGAACGTCTTTTCGACTATTTAATCGATTGCTTTGCTTGCTTACCAAGTCCATTGCGCATTGGAACTGTTGCAGCCTCAGTAAAGATGCTATTCGTATTCCTCATCCTAACTTTAGAGAAGACGCTGAAGGACGTCTTGCAATACTTTGTGCTGTTTCCCTTCTTCTGGGCCTTAGCAGCAATCATCTTCCTCTTCTACTGCTCCTTTCTTTACGTAACTGAAGGAATCTTTCTCCAAACCACATTCTCCGACTTCCATATGCTTCTCCTTCTGGTAATGGGATGGATAACAGAAATATCGCTCATCCTGTATATCGGACTATTCTTGCTGTTGTCCACGTTCGAAGTACTCACCGACAGTTTCGGATGGTTGGTTCGACGCTGGGTAGCTTTGTTTGTAGTAATTTCTGCTGCAGCATACCTAATTGAAAATTCAGACGTAGTTACCAGCTTGATCCAAGAGTGGAAGCTTCCATTTTTCAGTGCTGGGGAAGAATCTTTAAATCCTAATGTGGGAAAGGAAAAACTCTACGTAAGAATTGATTTACTATTAATCGATAGAACGGCTTCACATTATATAATGTGTAACGTTTAAAAAATTTCAGATGCAAGCAAAACGCTAAAACTTTGTGGGGAGACAATCAAGATTTAGAAACCGAGAAGTGAAGTTGTGAAAGTTGTAAAGAATTCATTAATAATTTACTAACTGAATATGTGTATCAAACAGATTTTAATGCAATGAAATGCTACGAATGACATTCAAATTGTATTTTTCTTTTCATCCCAAAGAGACAGTAGCAATTTTGCATGGTTGTACAAAACAATCCGGTTGCATCGCATGTAAAAGTTCATTTGGAAGTAGAAATCGCACGTGTGTGAACTGCAAACTGTGTGTCATTACTATTTAACCTACATTATATTAGCGTGACACTATCATGAATCCTTCCTTCCCAGAGTTTAATTAACTTAAGTTCTTGTATCTTATTGCGAACATAGTGCCTCTTTAGTCTATTTATGCCACAACTTCAATAGCTCCTTTCCCAACACATCTTAAAGTCCAATACCCTTGTTCTTCTTGTTATTCATGGTCGACTGAGGAGGTCATTAAATCGTATGGAAAACCTGTTTTAAACAAAAAGACATTCTCGTCCAGAGTAAAAACTTATATACTCTCCTTTGGTGGGTAGATTGATCATCTTAAGGAATCACTGTTGAGAGAGTTGAGAGTACGCTCAAACTCACGCCGTATAAAACGAAGCTAATGCTACAATCCTTCAAATGGTCTACCTGCCTACCATCGCATATTCAACTTTTTGCCAAATGAATGAAAACACAGGAAAGAATACCTGTGAACAACCTAAAGGATTCGCCTCGGGTGAATTTTTGCATTTCTCAATGCTGAACTTGAATCTGGTATTATATAGTATGCAGACTAATTTTTACTCCAATGCAAGGTAGTTGGTGTTGGTAGTCTCATACTAACTGTTGGTTTACTTTGGTTGGCTATATGAAGCTTAGCGAAGAAGATGTTCGATTAAATGGTAAAAAGCTGCTAAAGCGAAGGTACGATAGGGTTGCTGCCGTTGAGGTGGCTGAGCTATAGAATGATGGCCATCATCCCCAAAAGATGAGATCTTTCAGCCGTAAACTTTGTGTTACATCTGTTGAGTGTACCACCGAAAAACCTGTACTTCAGACTTGTAGACACTTCCTGCTGCTGTGGCAAGTTTGCTTGCTCCAAGTGGATTCTCTGACATGTTTAACGTTTAACATACTTTGTATTTTTACTATTTTAGAATCTTATTTTATTTCTTAAAACGGTGAAAGAATACCCACGTATTCCCTACTTTTTGTAACTAACGGAAGTGCAACTGCAATCTGCAATATATCTCTGCTGTAAGGGGCAAGGAGGACTGTGCGACTGTGCCATTCGCAGGAAGTCATTTCTTCCTTACTACAAATTAGTGATAATTTCTCTGAGGACGACAGGTATACTATTATTATACAAGAGTTTTAATAATTACCCTTCAGAGTTCAGACTGTTTATTGTCACGTTCGCCGTATCTTTTGCATCTTTGATAACCTAGGTAGATTAAGAAATTGATTAGGACGGGATTATTGTTACAACAGGTTTTAATAGTCATTGTTTAATTGCTTCTTAAGTAAATTCTTGGCTTATCTAAAGAGCCTTACGTAAAAGTGACACTACTCTCATGTGTTACTTTTTACAAAAATGAACTATTACAAATAGCTACCGCATAAAAAGAAAATACGGCGATTCTTGGTTTCTTCCTTGGCAGTTAGTTTTTTAAGTTCTCATCATACACGGTCATTCATTAAAAACACTGTACTCTCAGCGTCTCAGCCCTAGTCATTGTGGATGAATCCAAACAAAGTTTAGGGAAGGCCTACATTTGCTGTCGACCTGTGTGAACTACAAAATTGAGCTTCATTCTACATGAATTATTGTAGTTTTACTTCAGAATGAACTCTATAGAGCTGCACTTTAATTCTTTCTTTAGACATCAGTGCATTTAGCAGAGCATAAATTCACCCAATTTCAAGTACATTTTTGCTCTTCACGTAGTTTGAATTACATTTGCAGCAGTACAGGAAGGTGGGTGTTTCGTGAAATTACAGTAAAGTACATTACACTACTTTCAACTAACTGCACTTCTTACAGATGTGCTCACGTTCTTCGCATTCACTGAGACCAACCTGCATTGTCTTTTAGTGAGATTAAGTTGAGTGATTCACATAATCTGTTATTTTAGGGGGAAGGTGAGACAACAATTCTTTTTTACGGATGTTGTGTAACCCAGTTTCCTTCTTTTTCATGGAACAATAGATTTTATATTAAGACATCCGTGCGAATCTGTCTGTTGCAACAGTTTTTACCTATTACTAAATTAGCTTCCATCTGACAGATCACTTGGTGAGGAGAAACAGGTTGTGATTAACAGCTTTATTGCCTGATGCGCTACGTACGCTGCTGGAACGCTTGAAGATCTTTCCGGGAATCGAATATATACGGTGCTACTTCGACGAAAATGCTCAAGATTTATCTCATATCCCTTGTGCTACTCATCCCTGCGTGTCAATGTCAATGGGGGAATGGAGACAGGGACCAAGAACCTCCAATGAATAAGACTGATGGACCCCCACAAGCCCCAGCGTCTCCTTTGCCCTACGCTCTGTCATCCACCTACTTAACATATTTGGCTAGAACCGAACAAGAACTTTATAAGGACATAAAGAGCTACGCAAAATCTTTACGGGACAGACTAGAACTCGCAGAAGCGTAAGATTATTAGCAGAGTATCAATTGGTTGAAACTTTGAATGGGAAGTAATTTAATACTTTAAAAAAATGTTTCCAGATATATGAAAGATTATGAAGACAGTACGGTTAAGGGTGTAGCACACTTGCCACCTGAGGCAGATTCGTGGCAGCAAGCTACCCAAGTGTCTTCAAATCCGCTGCTTTCATATCGAATGATAAGGAGGTTTTCTAACGAATTTGACGTGTTTGGTGCTCATGTAAATCAATACCTGGAAGCAAGTAAGTTTATATTGTAGATTGAAACTTTTGAAACTATGAAAGTATGTGTCCGGCAATGCTAAAGAGTGAATATGAGTGATACTAATTACTAATTGTGTATGATTGGAAATGTCTAGAGCTCGTTGAGCGAGTGAATAAATTAGGAGGTGCTTATGGGTTCCCTGCTGACAGAGATCATAACGAAGCTATCGATGCGCTCCTCAGGGTTCAATATGTCTACAATTTGAAGGCTGAAGACGTAAGACAGAAGTTCAAATAGAAATAGTGACATAACGGACAAGTAGTAATAATACAGGGGTTATGAAGTAATTAAGATATTAAATTACCCTACAGCTCGCAACGGGACAGATCATGGATGTGAAGACAAATTCAGGATTGACTGCAGGACAAGCGTACAAAATTGGGGAATACGCTGCTAGAAACGAATACTATTCTTTGGGATTGGAATGGTTGAAGACAACGGAATCACTTGTGAAGTCACAAAATGACACCTCCGTCAGTGCCTTCTCCTTGGCCAACACATACAAAAGGTTGATCGAGAAGGTAGGTTAATTGCAGTTCAGAGTTTTTGACGTCAACGTCAAGGAGTAATTGACTGAAGTTCTAAATATCCTAGCACGATAGAGACTTTGAGAAGAATAGGTATAACGGACATCTGTACATGTTCGAGGATCGCTTATCAGTTAATCCAAACTGTCAATCAATGAAAGACATCAACATGAAGAAGTATTATGGAGATCGAACTGATCAAGGAGAATCTGGCCACTACAATTTCTTAGCTTTGTGCAATGGAGCAGATTTCTTGGTCAGTTTAAATAGTTGAAAAACAATTTGAGGCATGAGTTAGGAGATTCATAAATTCAAGTGTGAGTTTGGTTTGATAGACTCCAAAAGAACGAGCAGGGCTCAAATGTTGGTACGAAACGAAGAAACATCCATACTTCCTCTTATTCCCGTTGAAAATGGAGCAGATTTACAAGGAACCCTACATGGTTCAGATATACGACATTGTCAGTGATACTTGGATCAAAGACATGAGACGAGCAGCGATGCCTACGCTGCAGCGAGCACCTGCCCCTAACTCCCCAGGAGCTACACCGAGAACTGCCATTTATGCATGTGAGTTGAACCGAAAAATACGTCGACTGATGGGATTTGTTGTATAGTTTTTGTAATTTCAAATAAACATTTAAATTCTAGGGCTGGAGGATGAACACATCCCACAAACACCAATTTCGAGGAGAATCGAACTGATCTTTGATCTTAAAGTTAGAGGAATGAATGCGTCTGAAGCGTTGCAAATTGCTTCTTATGCTTTCGGTAAGCGTAGACCTTTTCGCAAACGATAAAGCGGATTTCTTCATTTCTTATTAATCTTTCTTCATTAGGTGGACACGTCAGCACCCATTATGACTCCTTGGGTGTCAGGAGTACAGATGATCCCATTATTAAATGGAAAGGAGACCGTGTGTCTACCTTCCTAGTCTATGTGAGCAAAAAACACTCCAAACATTTTTTGCACTGCTCATTCGATATTTCACAAAAATTTAGTAATTTTATGTTTGAATTCAGCTTAATGACGTGAGTAAAGGAGGTCTGACTGCATTTCCTCTTGTTGGAACTCATATTAAACCTGTAAAAGGATCTGCAGTTTATTGGTGAGAATAGGAATTTAATGAGGAAAATCATTTCAAACGGTCCTCGTTAGATTCTTTAGTTTATTCTTATTTTGGTCAATTGTAGGAATACATCTCTGAAAAACGGAAATGTAGACATGCGGATGTTGCACGGGGCATGTCCAATTGTCTTGGGTCACAAATGGATCGCCACCAAATGGACACATTTGAATGAAAACTTCCTGAAACGACCTTGCGAGTTGGACCCTAACAAGTGATTCTCATTCAATGCATTCTAAAACGATCTATATTTACTCGAGTCATTCCTCATTCCCAATTACTCAACTCAACTATTTAATTTATTGCCCATGAATTGTTCTTATCGACAAGTTTCAATTTTAATCGTGATTTTGACTCTCTCAATAAATCGTAACTGTTGTTTTAAGATGAAACATTTATGATACAGGGTGATTCACGAAGATGGGCCACACTTTCAACCCTCATAACTTTTGACCCTGCAGTCGTACTGGAGAAATAATACTTTCATGTGAAAGCCAACAAAATTTCCTATCAGTACGTATGAAAAAAATTTCGAAATTCCTAACCTGAACCGACCTATAGGCGTCCATTTGGAAAATGTACCCTAGGCAATGAAAGTATCCCCCCTGATTTTAAACAGCACATTTCGACACTGAAATTTTTTTCTGAAGAAGCATAATTGCTTTCCTTACCTCAACTAAT
>JAQGAD010001882.1:0-16398 GCA_034696625.1 Isotomurus palustris | reverse complement strand
AGAACAGTAGTTAACGACTAAGTCAAGATTGTCTCACGCATTAAGATATTGTAAGTTTATATGCCTTCATCTCACACACCTATTTAAAAAGGTGACTACGAGAGGGCAATTATCAAACACAGTTAATCTGTTTTAATTACTTGTTCACACTCGAAGGCTTTTTCGAGTCATGATGAAATGGAATTCCCTAGAATAGTGAGTCGTCCACCTCACGTTGATGTGTAAACTGTGTCAACATTTTTAACAGCATGTGTGACGGATTTTACGACCATCGGAGCGAAATAATAAACACCTTGCCTCTTGAACTTTTGATAAGATCGGTAAAAGCGTAAAAGTGCGTTCTGGGTGGGATTACTTAGGTGTGGGTGGTTAAGCTAAATTTTGAGATTTGAAGACACTGAAATCTGATTGAGTTCAAAAAATTAGACTAAAACCTACTGTGTATTTCACCACACATTATACTAAAAATTCCACACGGTACGAATCTCAATAAAAATCGTATTCAATGTCAGAAAGTACTTAAATGCTTTGCCAGCAATTTATTAGCCAATTTCAATATTGATATCATGTGGAAATCCTCCATAAAAAACAAAGTAATTACTAAAAATGATTCTCATCGTAATAGATATGACATTGAAATGTCTCTATTAATGTATGTCTTCCGTTCAGACTTGAGCGAGGATTAAAATACGATTACAGATAATAAAGTTTATGATTGCAAGCAAACTGCATTTCAAAATAAATTACCTTGGCCAATTTCAGAGCAATTATAGTTAAGTAGGTTTAGATTCAGAAATACGCCTACGATCGAGTATATGAAGAAGACAACATGTACGGTTCAAAGTTTAAATATTCAGGGACGCAGGCAGAATTAAACTGTTGCAAATCGTATCTCATAAAATCTAAGCTTGACCTCCTCTCACTCGTTGTTACAGGTAAATCCGTGATTCGGATATGAATCAGTTTCACCCTTCATTACGTCATTTACGCTGCATTATACATAAGATGAAATAATTTATGAAAGAGCATGAATCGGAAACCTCGTTACATTGCTGCACGTGCACTCAATGATTTTGAACGGTGAAATCCAATTATTGCACATTTTTCTACGCTTAATCTTTCATCAATTAAGTCCATCGGCTATTACTAAACATAATATAACAACTTTTTTGCGTAAATGATAGCCAAAGCAGCGGTACCTGCACCAGCATCACCTTTATTAGCCTAGCATGCACTTCTAAAACTTCTAATTCAATTACTAATTCATCCCTTTCATTCCAAAGTACCTGAATAATATTTGTGTGTGATATGAGAGTACGCTTATCAATGTATTTGTCTGCAATAAAATATAAAAAATATAATACTATTTCATTCAAGTGCTCTAGTGCTCTGCCCAAATAATTCTTGTTCCTAAAGATGCACAAAAAACTTGCTGTTTTTTGCTGTTTTGGGTTGACTCCTTTTATAAGGTAAATATGCTTTGATTACAAACGCCTTACTAGGTACACTCTTCCTCAATAATAAGTGGAAATAGCTTATTCATCAGAATGCTCATGATTTTTGACCTGCTTAAAAAGATTTACTGATTGATTTCTCGATCAGAAACATTTCCTTGCAAAAAATTTTATTCTCTCACTGCTTGATTCCAACTTCCAACAAGTTTCGAAATAAACTTTTTCAAGTCCATTTATTCGAAGGATATTCTGCATTATCACAATCGCGATTTTGACATAAAGATGTTAAACAATATCATCTGATGTCGGAAACTCTCGAACCGAAACGCTATGAACCTAGTAAAAATAGTAAAAAACCAATCGATTACTGACGTAAGACGTATCTTAAGTCACTTTCATACCCTATCTCTCAATCAATCTTAAAATATATTTCCAAATTCCATTTGAATTTTAACATGAATTTTAAAAGAGGATTAGGTCTTTAGTAGGAAAGGAGACATAAGAGCTGAAAGCATTTTGAAATTCCGGAAATCAAATTCTATCACTCATTTTTATTAAGTACCACTGCAACTGCTTTTAAATTACAGGAGTACATTAGTCAAAAATTACAATAATCTAAATTCTAAAATGCTTTTAGTCCAATTCAGTAGGACATTACATGTGAGTGCAAATTATGTGGCCACTCTGTTATTTGTGTACCTCATTACTACGAACCGTATCAGAGTAGTTTTATTTCGCATTCTTAATTGTTATAAACTTGCTCATGAACTCCCAAACACCTGAGGCCGTCATGCGTCAAGCCTACTTGGCTACTGTGACATCCCCCAGCCGACTTTCATTCTTCTCCTTGTCGCCTCAAACTATAATGACATTTCAAACGAAAACGAAAGACACACATTTTTAAGACAACTTAACAATCTTTGAAACAATGTAGCGGAAAAGCATAACACCTGCATTTTTGAAAATCATTAAATTCCTTGTTAACTGTGTTCCTTCATCATGTCTTGCATAGACTTCTACCCAGCCCACCACCAACCAATATCACTCCCCCACCGTGCTATTAGTAGTTTTTTTTGTCTTTTCCGAAATCACACTTTTGGCAACTGGCATATTATCATTTAATTCCAAACAATGCACGAAAAAATTAGGTTAATCTTTCAGAAAAACCATTATTACGTTTTTTTACAGACAAATGATAACTGACCACAGTGTTGCTTACATTTCATTGACTGCATCACGCCTTTAATGTCTTCGTTTGAGCTTAATGCATTATTTGCTACTGACAAAGCCATTATACCCATTTTATACTTAGCGATAATCATTATGACACTGGTTACTCATAAAAGTGAACACATTATGCATTTGTTGGTAAACCTTCAGGGTGGACTAAGTCTGGATGCTCAATGAATACAAATGAATTTTACGGATGATGTGTACGCGATTTTAAATGTTTTTTTTCAAAAATACCTGTCTTACAATATCTCGTCCGTACTAATCGGAGACAAGACAGAGAATCATAAATCTTTTTTCATGACAATACACCTCCTGCATTGTTACAACATGCAACACAATCATCTTAACAATAATAATGAGATCATCGTACTTTTTTGTTTTGATGCGATCTTTATTTCACTTTCATAATAAACTAAGTCAGACAAGCGCTGCACTGCTGTAGCCTGCACTCCAAGTCCAAATCTCGAATCTTCGATGCAGATAAGTAGTATCCACATTTTTATAACTCAAACTCTCGCTATATGCCAAAAATCCCAAGGCACAAGGAAGGTATGTAGAAGCATTGAGACTACAATGTGTATATCTGCGTACTTCTGCCCGTCTTGATCGTTGATCTAAAAGCTCATGTATAAGTGATAACAAATTTTATATAGCGTTGGTGGTGTTAATAGTTTAGTGGTACATCCTGCTTGGAAATTTTAATCTTTTAACACAGGAGCAGAACATTTATGCAATAAAATAAATAAGGCAAACACCTTCCCTTTGAAGTAAAAAAGTGAATCATAGCTTTTTTGCCAAAGGACTCTACAGAAGTACGTCCCCCTTAAGCATAGTAACTCACACTGCTGTCAGTGTTCTGTCATGAGATACCGTTTGAGTATAAAAGGTGCAACAAAGAGTGAGAAGAGCATCAGAATCAACTTAGCATTTCATACATCACAAACAAAGTTTCAAGCAGTAAAAGTAAAGAAGTCAAGATGAACCGATTTGTCATTGCATTCGCTGTTGTCTGCATGGCTGCTTTGGCCGTTGCTGGAGACAAGAAGGGAAAGGAGGAACTTGTCACTGCTGAAGGAAACTACTATGGAGGACTTGGAGGAGGATACGGTGGTGGATACGGAGGTGGATACGGAGGTGGTGGCTATGGAGGAGGACTCGGAGGTAATTTAACAAGCTTCCAGTGTATACTTACAAACGATTATGGGAACCTCATATATTAATAACAAGTATTTGATTTTACAGGAGGATATGGTGGATGGGGATGGAGTGGCGGATATGGAGGAGGATTAGGAGGATATGGAGGTGGTTATGGAGGAGGTTACGGAGGAGGTAAAGGTAAGTATCACAACTCTGACTTTCATTAGTAGTAATTGTAGTACAACAGTTACATTTACAAGTTACAAAATGCTAAAACTATTCATGTTTGAATCGCAGGATACGGAGGTGGAATCGGAGGAGGATACGGAGGTGGATACGGAGGTGGATATGGAGGAGGTAAAGGTAAGTATCGCAATTCTGACTTGAATTGCAACTTCCGAATTCCAAGAATTATAATACAGTTACATTTACAAGTTATAAAACGCTAAAACTATTGATGTTTGAATCGCAGGATACGGAGGTGGAATCGGAGGAGGATACGGAGGAATCGGAGGAGGTTATGGAGGAATCGGAGGAGGTTATGGAGGTTGGGGATGGAGCTCCGGTGGTGGATATGGAGGACTTGGAGGAGGATATGGAGGATACCACGGTTAAGCTCATCCGAAGTCAGATTAACAATCGGATCTCTTCCACTCATCATGAAATGCCAACCATTTCCTCTTTTAAAACATCTCCTTCTCTTTCAACATGACCAACAAGACTGCCTCGAATCGAAAATACTTCCTATTTGTAACCAGAAATATTCACGAATATCTCTTTTTGCAAGATATTTTCATTCAATTCGTACTCACTGGCGTTCTCACATCACGTCTAAAGATATACGTCTACCCAACTGAAATTATATCATGTTGATTGTGTTTTTTACATACCAAAATGATGAAATTAAAGCCAAAGATTACAAGTTTGAAAATTCGGTTGATTTCTTATACATACATTCTAAAATTGTTTACATGCATATTACATTATGAACCAAAGCCACAACGATATACTACCACAAATTTATGGTTCACATTACCCGTGTAATTCAGGGAAGGAGCCCAACTCCTTCAAACCGTTTGTTTACCCAAGTCAAACTCACTCGTTGTAATAAACTCCCATCCCCAAAAGTTTTAGTTTACTTTAGATAATAAATTCATAATTAGTAGTTTCGAAATAGGATTTTAGGAGGATGGCTCAACCGATAGGGAGTAGTGGGAGTGGAGGAGTGACAACAACGAATGAAGTTCCTTCCAGCGCTGCTGGTGCCCATAAGACTAGCGCTACGTCAGAAGATGACACACCTACCAAATCCGAGCCATCTCACCTTATCCACAGAGGTAACTTTAATTAATTATAATATTAATATTATTTATTGTTAATTGGAGGATGCGATTTAATTGTGGTGGGTGTGACAGAGTCGGTGATGAGTGAGAGCACAGGGAGCTTCGAGCCACGGGAAGCCCACGACCCGTCGCTCAACCACCTCGCCAAAAATATGTTCGAAAAGACATCGCTATACCTCCAAGGCGAACTCCTGCTGGTTCAGGTTAGCGCCCCCCCCCCCCACAGCCCCCCCCTAATTGTTGGATTTACTATATCAATCTCATTATGTTTGTCCAGTTGCAGCAAACCCATCTTTCAAGATAATGAATATTATGAACCTGTTTTTATACTATTGTTGTTGAAGTTTAAATCATTTTTTGACACAGGAGGATTACAAGCTGCTGGAGAACCTGAACAAAGCCACAGCAGCGAAATATTCAGATATGCGACAGATTTCTGCGAATGTAGGAAAAAGTCTGCATGAACTTAATGATAAATGTGAGGAATTAGCAACGAATTCTTAGAACAAAAGTTATTTAAGTGAACCAATGTTTTAATCTAAACTTTATTCAAACTCAGATCGCAGCTTGGAACCGCTCCTCCAGCAAATAGATCAGATAGAAGATTCTGTAAACAAATTGGAACAAGCCGCGTATAAATTGGATAGCTATTCTAAGAGACTTGAAGCCAAGTTTAAGACGCTGGAAAAGAGGCAATGAAGATGGCGGCCAGTTCTAGTGATTTTTATTGTGTACTTTGGATTGGAGTGAGTTGAAAGGTTGTGATGAACTTATGGAAGGTTTAAGTTCAGCGAAAATTTTCTTCCTCTTCGTATTCCTACTAAGTCATGAGATTCGGGCCATCAGCTTAATACGTAATAATTAAGATATCTCTGAAAGGAACAAATGGAAACCAATGCATGAGCTTTTTCATCTAACCTTGTGTTTGTTTAATTGTTTACGTAGGTGTTGTTGAATTCAAAAGAGGACGTCAGTTATTTTACCAATGAGGTTAGCTTTAACATTCCAAGAATTAGTTGGAATTATTGTGTAGTAAAAGTGCAGTTAGTTTGTTCTTAGCCTCCAAGAAAACTTAATTTTTGTTGTTGTAGTACTGCGGGTGTGCAATTTACGTTAAATACAGTACAAAAGACTGATTAGTTTATTGATTAGTGATGAATTTGTTGAGGAAATGAGTGATATGAAAATGAGTGCAACTTCAGTTTGTGTGTCTATCTTGTTGAATTCTGTATGATATGAAATGCATGACTTAAGAAAGGTTCAAGCATTTAACTTCAAATATACTTTTATTAATATTATTATTGTATCTGTATGAATTATGCAACCGAAGTTTCATAGTCCAATTTACTGAATTTTTACAAGTTCAAGAAATACCTGATGAAGGATTACGTTACATTTAATCAACAATTCACATTCAGTCATTCTTTATATTTAAAATCATTTTATTGTAAGGTTTACAGAAGGATGGAAATGATTGCAAATTGGATATTTCATCTGATTGTTTTATCAAGGCTGATAACCAGTATAACCACATATTAATTCTTGTTGAAATGTTTAAATATTTCAGTTAAAATGCAGGTCTTTCTACTATACCATAAAATGATGCAGTCACTAAATTACTCTAAATTCAATATTTTTAACAATTTCAAGAACCGATAATTAACTCTATAATGTATAAATATGTACTAGTAATTTACTTAATTTGATTCCGTAGAGATCTCCAACAGTTTATAGTCATCTATTACTGTGTTTATTATCACAGAATATAAAATTGCTTGTTATTACTAACTTCTTCGTCAATATTCTGTGTTTATAATAATCTTCGATTGCTAAAATGCTGAATAAATTACTATACATAATTGACAACTTTAACTTTAGTATTTGCTTTACTTTTTGACTACAAAAATGGTAACTTCTGGTATTTGACATAATATGTGGCACATTACAGGAAGAGTTGTGTTTTATAAGACTTTTTAACATTACTTTTGAAATTTTTTACATTGACATTGACACTTACATCATCAGACTTTGATAGACAAGAAAACATTTCATTGTATAAGTTTTGGTTTATGAAATTATTTCATCTCATTGCATTGAAGAGACAACAAAAGGTTTCAAAAAATGATAAGTTAAATTAAAATTAGTGAAAATTCGCTATTCGAATCTTTTTGGTTTGTATGACATGGGTGGACATCCGTTGACTGGACGAAGGACTAAGAGTGACAAAATAAAATAACAGACTGGAGTAGTTTAAAACAAAAATAATACAACTCATTTACAATAATGCAACTTTACATGAAGCTCGTATATTTGTGTAAATATGAGGCAACGGCAAGACAACTAGGAACACACATGGACAAGACGTTGAAGCTCGAACTAGAGAACATGATTGCATTACACAATAAAATAGGAACTGTCAAAATTGACTGACTGTACATAATTAAAATGTAAAGTATACTAATAACAATCTTGCTACTGCAAACTACAAGATCGTCTAATATTATTTGTAAAAAACTAATAAGTCGTTTACAACAATTTGCATTGGAGTTACAACATCCCTGAAAACGAGGAAAAAGTAAATCGTGGAAGACTTATTATTTACAACTTCTAGCACTCGTCAGAATAACCTAACTTATATCTTTAATGGTCTGCTCCAACCAAACTCTATTGGATAAATAAAACGAGATATGGATAAAACTGTTCTAAAAGTCTTTCAAGTGTTCAGGTTAAAAGTTTTCTTAGTTTACATCATTGGAAAGATTGTAAGGATTTCTTTAGTTAAAGGCACGACCATCTTTACCCTTACGGAAACATTTGATTCCCTTTCATACTTTACGTACTCTACGTTAATTTGATTGTTCACGAGGTTTCATAAAAGCTCTCAACATGAAATAGACTAAAAATTGCGATTTCCATTATTTTGGCCACTGGATTGTACATGACAAGACAAATATGAGCTCAATTGCACATTCATGTTAATTCAATAATCGTTATAATATAGTATTTAAATTCCGTAAAAATTCATCTGTCCGCGAATCGCTCTGTAACATAAATAGAAACTTCTTTCACTGTCTTTCTTTACTTCCTTTACCCTCGTGATGACCTCGATCTCTGGTTTCTTGCCGTCGTTCCGAGGCTTTTTCAGATGCCGTGGGGAACGAAGCTCCATGCTGCTTTCTCATGTGAGTCTTCCAGTAATCTTTTCGCTTGAACAGAGACTGACAAATGTTACAGGGATAGTTTCCTGGAAAGTGAACCCGGTAGTGTTGATAATCATTTGAAACAACCTTGCCACAAAGAAGACATCGTTTCCTTTCTGTGGAGTTGGAGACGTTTCCACTGCCGGAACCAGAGCCGCCCCCACCAACCGCAGACTCAGGAGGACTCACGGCCTCAAAGATGAAACAAGGTCGGGGTGGAAAGCCACTTGAACCTGTATGCAATGAATTCATGTGTAACCTTACATGCCCACTAAGAGTCCCATCAGTTTTCAAATGTCTACGTGTATATAATAAATACTTTACTTTTACGCTACAAGCTACAGGATGAAAATTCGAAACTTCAAGAAAATAAAGCCAAATCGCCCGTGTACCGATTTATTACTTTGTCTAGAATCTGCCTTCAAATAATTAATATATTCCCGAAGCAAGCTGATAAGAGTACAGATGACAGATGAGAAAGTGCTAATAATAATATAGATAGAAGTATTCTAAGTAGTAAATTGTATGTGTGTTAGTTTTATGATTTCCAATTAACTGTAATAGTGCACTATTCACCTTATTAATTAGGAATATCAATTAATTCAAAATCATGCCATAAATTAAAATTCAAGATGAGAATAACCATCACCACATTAAACAACTTTCTAAGTATCTGAATACCAACCACCTACTACGAATCAAATGTGATTGTAAGTGCAAACTCAAAACCCTCAACCGTATTAAAGTATGTGAAGTGTGCAAAGAAAACAAACAAAACCTTATAGCCCAAAAATGATCATTTATAGTTTTCTTCACCTTTCTGTTACTCGAAGTGATCCATCATCTCCTTTAACATCTCTAGAATGACTCCTACTACAAAAATCTCAAAGCAATGAATATCCATATGAATTATGTGTTGTGTATGCCATGCCAATTCCCTTCCTAATCTAAGATGCCCCCGATAAAAGCCATTTCCTACCGAAGAATCAATGTCAATCAAGAACCTTCGCTGAAAGAAATAAAGGAAACAAAATCAATAGCCCAAACATAAATTATTTTAAGACGGAGACAAGCACATATGTTCGGATTTATTTAGCTAAGAATTAAAACTGAATTATAACAATAAAACTCGTTCAATTATGATATAACAATCATAAAATAAACGACCAACAACATATTGTAAGACAACTAAAGACAACTCAAGAGTCTCAGTAGTTTGTAACGCATAACGAGTCAATAACTGTGAAATAAACAAAATCAAATTATGTGGATGACTTTGTCAACTTAAATTAAATCCGAAGAGTAGTGTAGGACACCACAAGAGACTACAAATGGCAAACTTTACACAAAACTCTGAAAAAGTTTGAACGCACAGTTTCTTTTCCTTTGATCAATCAAGATATTCTTTAATCATCATCTCGTCTTATACAATTACATATACAACACTCAAAAGCATTCTTACGTAATAACTTTGTAGATGTACGTATAACATTGAAATAATCATTAGTCGGTGAATAATATACTTAAAATAAAGACCTCACACACGATAACTCGTGAAGTCAAGATGTTCAAAAAGAAAACTAGCACACACAAAATTCATTTCATTAATGGTAAATTTTTGGTATCGTCAAACCGGACAAAACAAGTTCTGCACCATCAATTAAACGCTTACTAACACACATAATTAATTAACTCTAATCTAGAGTTTTTCATAATTAGAATATAGACTTATAGACAGGATATAGAAATTAAGACTTAACTCTAGTGGACATTATTATGATAATTCATAGTATGAGAATCCATCTGAACAGTAAATTAAACGAGAGACGTTTACACAAGAATCACCAAACGTGTACGTAGTAATTAATTGTTACATCGATTTCTTTCAATAGTTATGCAAACGGTTAAGATATAATATCTTCAATAGCAAGTGTTCTATTTTCTTTTCTGTTTTTTCACAAAATTCATAGTTTTTCTCTAAATACAATTGTAGTAATTTTCAAGGCAAAGTCATTCTTATGATCGTGTATCATCATCATAATTTTTTAAGATCAAGTGACAGGTTAATTTGTTAATTACAGAGGCATCGTTCTAACCGTGTTTTGCAGTCGATTACAAATCATTCCTAATGTTGTTTCAATCTGTAGAACATTATATTAGTGTATCATGTAGTTCTCGTTTAAATGTGTCAGTTCTTACTAAACTCTACTTTTATCTTTGAATGCTTGTAGCCTCTGATGCGAATATGCGTTACAGCACAGATACAGTCGCACATTTACAACAATAGTTTCATATCGCGATACTACAATTTACTCTAAATTAGTTAGTCAGTTAAATTCTGTTTCCTTTGCAAAACTAGACATTGTTGTGTGACTCTTGTCTCGTTCTAAATTACGTGTCTCATTCTCTAACATAATTGTGTGTGGACCCCCCAAAATCGACTCTAGATAATTTACTTTGGTTTAATTTTTGATTAGGCACATTGATGGACTTCTAATGAACCATCGCATGTTTCTTTACCCTCTCTGTTCTCATTCTATGGATGAATTCTTAAATTACGGCTATCAAATACTGAGGTGACATAATATTTCTATGTAGGAAAGTATGTCCCCTAAATTAATTTGAAACACATGAACACCGAGATTAACGTAACCCCTTAATGATTTACTGTTAAATACTTTAACTCTTTTCAAAGTTTCACATGGCTAATTTAAGATCAATCAAACTGGGCTTTTCTGCAGTCTCAAGCAGTACTGCACAGAACACACAAGCACAAAACAATTTTTCTTGACCTGACACAAATCGCATTGCTTAATTGAACTCTCACCGAAATAAGGAGACGCGTTTTTTTACTCGGGATGATCTACTGCAGCTGATTGTTCTGCTTATTTCACTTAAAATTTGTTGACAACGCTTTTGATTGTACAGGGTAAGTTATACATATTGCAACTGAAATTCTTTGATTGTTCATTATACTGACTATTAAATGTAAAATGTGACTTGAAAGATGAAGTGCGAGAACTAAATTAAATTATATAGCAGCAAAGCAATCTTTACAAATGGAATAGGATCAGAGGAATAAAATCCTGCCGAACTCATTCAAATAATTCTCAAAACTCAGAGAAATAAGGTACGTACTTTGTTAATCATCTTCTATAAGGAGTGAATAATATGCATGATACTTGGAAATCTGTACACAGTCACGATTGAAACAGTTTTTAAAGGTTACGAAGCACAATGTAAATTGACTCAAAATTGAACACTTGTATCAACCATCTTTCACACCGAAGCTTTCCTTACTACTCATTCATCCGTACTTATCGAACCTCCTATTTCATCCATATATTGATTTGTGTTTAGTCTTTCGGCTTTCACTACGCATACCTTCAATTCATCATAACATTGCACACACAACAAACTTCGTGACCGAGAGAAACAAAGTCGATTTTTATGATTAGACAATCTGTACATATCAGAACAATACTACAATAAATCTATACGTCTTTAACTATCTAATAATATAACACTAATAGCACAAAACATCAACCACCAAGTTAATAATTCATAATTACCCAAGAGTGATTGCTAAAAACTAATTGTTACGGCATGATAAACCCAAATTTTAATTGTGTATGTTCAAGATAACGAACGCTACTAATAATTCCCACTAGAATTTTTTTAAAGCTTGAAAAATACCAGTTTCCTCTAAACAAAAACTAGGTATTGGTCAATGGTCACCTTTCCCAAGATACCCAACACTACTTCTACCACTACCTTAATTGATTTACAAGATTGACTACAATTCATATTTTTGGTTCTAACAACTCCCACCCACTCGAAAATTACATCTATAGGTATGTGTGCCCTTTCATACACTCATCAGTCCACCCATCCAGTTTCTTCTTCTCAGTTCGCACTTAACGAACGGTATGAAATTCTTAGAAAGCAACAAGTAAAGATAATTGTACCGCACTTCCTTCTTACGCTCTTAATTTTTGCTTATATGTTCAAGGTACTTTATCACACTGGACTAAAACAAACAACCCTTTCCTTTTGAAGAGATTGGTTAAGAAACGACGAAAAGAGTACGTAAAGTATGTGTAAAGCAAATTTGAAAGTTCCATGAAAAGTCAAACTAACTATTAACAAAGTAAACTTCCACTTCCTGCTTGTAAACGAGCAGTGAGTGTTGTAGTGCCACTCACCGAAGACATATAATATATTACACATATATTACTAGAGCATTTTTTATACTGCGCGTTGATGTGAGTGTAAATGAGAAATTCAGTTTCACAGCCATCGCGAAAAATGCTCGAGTAATGATAGTTAGAAGACAAAATATTGTTTAACTTAGGCATGATACATATTTATCAATTAGTTTTTAGTTCGCTAGATTCTTCGCCCCTCGGCTTCATCATCGTTGGTCCGAAGGGTTCTACGAGAGATAGAAAGTGAAAGTTTCCTAGAGATGTAAATGTTTGTGTGTGAGAAGAAGACCGTGTTTGGATAGAATTTCAGAGGCTGAAGGATGGAGAGGTGTGTTTGTCGGGTTCTCATTGTAATTTGTAATCTGCGGAGGCCGCACTGATGAGATTGACGAGGGTACTCGGAGCGGAACTACTGTTGGGACTGGTGGAGTTGGAGTTGTTCGTGGTGGGGCACTTGGGCTTGCCGTGCTTGACCCGGACGTGGGCATTCAGGTTATCACTACGTGTGTAGACACAGGGACAGTAAGGACATGAGTAGGTTCCGGGCATATGAACAAATCTGTGCTTCCTTCCTCTAACGAGCTTGCCGCATAATTTGCACCTCTTTAGATGTGGACTTCCTTTCACCTTCTCGAATATCGATCCATAGATACGTCCTGTGGAACACAAGCAACCCCATATGACACACACGATAACACTCCTCCCACTATCATACATCACTCATCATTCTCCAATGATGATTAACTCGTCACCCACATTGATTCTTCGACAAAATTAAAATGAAACGCATGTAACCTAATCTTATGCACAGATGATGCAACAAGTTGTACAGATTATATGCGCTAGTTTTACATGATTTCCCTCTTTCACCTCTGCTTCTTTTCTACGCAATTTAGTATGAACACCACTGCATACGTTATACATCTGACTTTCACTACGAAATACACATCTCCATAGAATGTGCTTTGCAACCTTATAGTTTACAGATTCCAATAATTATTACAATTTATACAAGGAAGGATATTGCTTCGGTCTGCTTGAGTGTTGAGTTTCTAATACTTAAAATTAATCTACAAATGCACAATTGACTACTAACTGCACTCGACATGACTACATCTACTCTAAATGACTACCAAAGATAGGAACACAGAATTACACAAAAATCTCGGAGGAATGACTAAAAAATCTCGTTCTCAAATCTCCACGTGTGCTTTCTCTTTACTTTAAAACTTTCCACTACTCCTAGAGCTAGAGCCGGAGACAAGATCGGGCGTATCGATCTTATGATAAACTTTCAGATGGTTTTTGAGGGTGGATTCTCTTGGATATTCATGGCCACATAAGAAACATACGAATTTAAACTGACTACTACTTCCATGTCCACTTCCACTAGAACCATTATTACTGGTACTTCTCCCGATATTCCCCCCACCACCACTACTGCTACTTTGACTTGGCCTTTGCTTCTCAATATTCGACGGGAGGTTGGAAGACGAAGAGCTTGCTCTTATAACCCCGAAATCACTTTTCTTATAAAATCGTCTGCTAAGAGCACTAGGAATGGAACTACTGCTATTGGAAGAACTAGGACCAACAACACTTGCATTCCCACCACCACCACAACTTATATTCGGGCACGAGGCACTACTGCAGATCGTGAATCTCGGAGTGTGATGATGAATAATGTGACTGCTGGTGGTCATGTGGTAGTGACCGTGATGCT
This sequence comes from Isotomurus palustris, assembly GCA_034696625.1. NCBI lineage: Eukaryota > Metazoa > Arthropoda > Collembola > Entomobryomorpha > Isotomidae > Isotomurus > Isotomurus palustris. The sequence goes on along the minus strand of JAQGAD010001882.1, from coordinate 2,100 downwards.
GAATCTTTGGACTAGCTTGAACTCCTCTTCCTGGAGAAGGGATGAGTTCTACTTGGACATGTCTCGAAGGAAGTTGATGGTCGTCTTGATCATCCTCATCCTCCACTCGTATCATCATTTCATCTTCTGGAGGATACTCTTCTTCAACACCACCGATCGCTTTCTCTTCCTCCGATTTCTTGCTGTTATTAAAGCACCGGGTGCAGTTTAAAGGCTCGTCATTATTGGAATTGGAATCATCCTTGTCATCACTCAATACCACATGACTTTTGCTAGTGGCAGTTGTAGCAGGAGCAGAAGTGGTCTTAATTACTTTGAGGACTGATGCTCGCTTATCTTTAGGTGATGTAGTGGCAGATTTACTTGTTAACTCGATTGGATTACACGTGACCTCATTAATGTTCATATGCTTCATCATAACACTTCTGAGAAAGTCTCGAGGAGATTTAGTTCCATCACCACCACTGCTAGCCTTTCTTGAACTAGAACTTCGACTCATCATCACTCCCATCGATTTGTTAGATTCATAAGATTGCTTTACGTCTTGAGGAACACCTCCTCCTCCGACTTCTGCAATCAGTGAACAACAAGATTTCCAAAATCACTGTGTCGCTTCCTTTCAATCTAATCGTCGGCCTTTCTCCTTGTGTATACTAAAAGACTAGAAAGAGCTAATTTGATTCACAATAAAAGAAAATTGTCTCTTGTTGTCCCCTAAGTCCCCTTAGTAAATGGAACATCTGATCCACATTGCACAAGCATGTGTCTACCAAACTAAACCCAATTAGCAGGAGAGCACAAACAGGAAGCTTTCTGTCATCTTCGTCGCGCTTTCTCTCTGTGGAGAACTCTCATCTCCTTAGACGTACTTTTACATTCGTTCTTCCCTTCCTCCCAACAGTCTAAGCAGCCATTGTAATATTGTACCACCAACCACCAAGACACAAAGTACACACTAGAGACTAAAGAGCTACAGGGACTAACTAGGCCAAGGAAGGATCTTTTATTGATCACAATTTTCTAAATGAGAATCCGCCAGTCACCAGAAGAAATGTCTTTTTACCTTGTTGCACACACTCAAAGCTTAGTACATTATCACCCGCACATGTTTCTCTTCAACAATCGTGAATTGTCTTGCATGTCCCTCCCAATTTCTTTTATGAATCCTCTAGGAGAACTTAATGACAACCTTTCCATTATAGTATGCTTTCTCTTCCGCCTAAATCTCTAATTAGTTTTCTTAGCCACACGTAAGTGTATCTCCTTCTATATGCTCCTGTAATCATCTCCTTTTCTTCTTGTTACACTCAAGAACAACAACTCCAAAAATCTACACAAACTACTACACAGGAGAATTTCTAAGTTCTAAATGCCAGATTAGAAACACAAATAATATCAAAAAGGAAACTTCCATACGAATCAATGTCAATGAGTTATTCACAATTACTGGAGCTGGAGAAGGTGTACGTATAACGAATACACTTACAATAGTAAAAGGTGAAAGTTTGAAAATGATTATAATACTGCTACATTATATAATACTGTTGATATATTAAAGTCTTACCGTCTGATATTTCCAAGCCGTCAATTGTTGATCCGCCTTGTTGGTCCAGGTCACCAGGTTCCAGTTTCATATCGTCATCACTTGATTTTTCCTTTAATTTCAACCAAAACACATTAGCAATTTAATAATGTTATTGGAATGATTAACCTAACTTAACCTAACTTTTATTTCTATGACCTAACTAGTACACCATTAAATTTTCCCCCCCATATCTTCTAAGTATCCCGGAAATCAAGGATTGTTGGACCTACCAATAAAGAGGCAGCATGAGGGTAGTATCCAATATATCGTCCGTCATCTCCGTCATCGTCATCATCATCATCGTCTTCCACTTTCACGTTAACATTGGGTTCCATAAGTTCATAGTCCTGTTCATCATCGTCATCATCTTTGGAGTCCATCACTGGCATCAGAAAGGACGAGGGATCGATGGAAGAGCTCGACTCGCAGGCAACCAGAGGACTAGGCTGAGACGACACTGACCGACCACGCTGTTGTTCCCCACCCCCACCACCTCCACATCCCCCCGTTCCGAT
>JAQGAD010001881.1:0-16404 GCA_034696625.1 Isotomurus palustris | reverse complement strand
TTGTCCACGTCTTGTTGTAGTTTAGCATTAAGATCTTCTAGTGAGCTTCCTGTCACAAACAGAACTAGATCGTCTGCTTTAAAGATGGAATTGGAGTGAATGAATATATCAGAGATGCCATTGATATATAGAGAAAACAGTGTTCCTGAAAGGGAGCTCCCTTGTGGTGTTCCTCTATTCACGGGTTTTCCTCTATTCAAATTAAATAGGTGAAAGTTTGAATAAGTTCAATTGCTTTGTATTTTACCTGGCTGCCTTAGTGGAAATACAGTAACTGTGAGATAATGAAATGCCCTAGAAGGTTTTTCTAAAAGAAAGGAGACTGACATTGTATGTATTAAAAATAAATAGTATTAATCTGAATCTCAGCTCAGATGTAATCTCTTTTTACGCTCCTTTATTTCCATCCTCATATTTCCCCAACCTTGATTTACTTATGTACTTTCTACATTATCCCAACAGAAATTACGTTGTTTAAAAATAAGTCAGTGAAGCAGACAATACTTTTCTTCTATAAACGTCATATTGCATGCAGAAAATGAAAAAAACTCATATCCCGTGATTCATATGCAGGTGAGATGAGAGAATGTATACCATATGGCATTTGTATGCTCTGCATGTTATGTTTAGCTATTCAATTCAAGTATGTCCACCTTAATGGCCCCAATCTCTGTCCTAATATCATGTAGACATCGGAAAAGTTTTCTAAGAAAATCGTAACGTTATATTTGATTTTCTTTAAACTTTGATTTAGGGAGAATTGTGTGTATTTGGGTAGAAAACGAAGCACATTCTGATACAAGTGATATTTTTAGTATGAACTGGAAACATCAGAAAGTTTAGGGAACTAAAATACCTACTCCAAGCAGATTCTAAAATCCCAGATAATTTCATAAATTTCTTTACTATGCAAGCAGGAACCTACAGAACTTAGTACCCATAAACAAGCCTATGTAACATAACACGGATAAAATAATTTGTGAACAATTCTTCATAAAGTGTCACATTCTCCACTCTGGTGACCTCCGTTGGTCACACGGTTAATCGATTAACACAAAAATTTTGAAAAGAGCTCTTCATGACCTTTCCTAATTATTTGCCAAGTTTGGTGTTGATCCGTCCGGTGGTTCTTCTGATGAATTGCGAACACACATACCGGATGGACAGTGACAGACATCCGGAAATCATACATAGGTCAATAAGCCCAAAATTATCTTAAAAATTATAAGGCTAAAACGTGTGTATTTTGGTAAAATAGTACGAAATCAAGTCGTTCTTAAAAATTGCTGTGAGAAATAAGTTTTCAGTTGTTGGAAATATTATTGTTTCATGCGTTATCCACTCGAAAGTTCAAGACTAATGATTGTGGGCGTAGATCTCACCTTCATCTCTCATTAACTAGTTATTCTCTAATGCTGTATTCCATAACTACTCGCTGGGAAAGGCTACGGTAGGTATTTGTCTTGGTATTTCCAGAACCTGATCTGCAGCCTCGACGAGTTTTCCAAGTTATGCCAATACTCCTACGCCAATTAGAATTCAAAGTTCATCTTAATCAGCGGCTGATATTGGGATTTATTCTTTACAGAGTACCGTGTCACACGTCAAATTTTCCACTATGACTAACCACAAAAACAGAATTTCTCAGTAAATCTATCGTATGATCCTTGAGACTTCTTATTACCTCAAAAGATGTAATAATTGACTGACTTTTTGCACTTTGGAAGCAAAATGAAGCGAAACGGCAAAAGGATTACCAATGTTCTAGGAAAAACTTCTTTCTTAGCATTCATAATCCGTAAATGATACCTGAAAACGCCGTATACTAATTCGCAAGGCTTATTATACTTATGGTTTGAAGTTTGATGATGAATAAAAAACCAGCTTAATGTAAGTGCAAACTAAGCAAAATATATAGCAATAATCTACTATTTCTTTTCAGAAACGTAGCATTTCCACGTGTTTCTTTTGAAAAGAGCAAAACGTCAAGTATTTCAAGTTTTTTATGTGATTTTTAAATAAATGGAGATTCGGAATAAATGGAGATTTTTAGAAGGTTTTCCAAGTAAAATTTTGCACACGTCTGCTTTGCTAGTAGGATAATAATACCAGTATACGTGAAAATGTTGCGGACATGAATAGAATTTCTTGGTAAAGCTGATTATTGTTGTTGTGCAAGAAGTCTTGTGATGATGCGGACTAGTTTGGTTTGTGGCGGAGGAATACTCCGACTGGACACAAGAGGAAGAAGAAGGAAGCCAGAGGATTCCTTCTCGGCCATTGCTGAAGACAATATATGTCTTCCCCAGATCCCCACTATTCCAATTAAATTCATTTTTGGCATTTCAGCCCCAATAAATATATTGTCCCAGATATATTAAGATTCATAATTAACACCACTGTGTATTCATGGAAAGATTGTGTGTGTAGAAATTACAGACCGTGTGACTATTTGTTGTCAAGCAAACTGTGTGTGTGTGAGTGAGTAATTAATTAGAAGTGAACTCGACCTCTTTGTCACTGTGAGTTTTAAAACTTCCGCATATGATCATAACTGTCAACGGGAACGGGAGGAAAGCCTGTGAACCAGTAGACGGAAGGAAGGAAGTAGAGACACTCTCCACACACTTCATCATCAGCGCACAACATCACGTCATATTCTTTCCAGATCATTCATCATTTGTGTCAAAGTAAGATGTGCATTCCATTGTAATCGGTGATTAGCAGTTAATTGGTGAATCAACGCAGTCAGAAACTTTATCCGTAAGCCAAGGTTAGGAGTTTGAGAAGTTAGCCATTACATAATACACCCTCGCCTGACAGTCTTACTATTCAAATGAATCATATATAATGCTTAATACAAAGAAAATAAGCCCAGTAAGATTCTAGATTTTCTACGAGAGATTTACTTTCGAGGTAAATGTCGTAATTAAAAATAAACTTTTATTGGTTTGATTCTTTCCTTGATACGTGGCAGTATTAACGTGGTGCTTTTATCACTCTTTCATAGGTCACTACTTATGTACCATTATGTACAATGACAATTTAGCTTTTGGCTTTTAGGTACTCTCACAGTAGTAATTCCAACTCAGGGAATGAATGCAACGTAGTTTGAGATCGGGACTAACTAAGTACGAAGTAAGTAAGATCGTGTGGACATAACTTTAGAAGAATTGCAGCGAAAATCTCACACGACCTCCACGTCCTACTCAAATGAGAAGTGATTTTCTGGGGAAAACCCCATGACTAATTCGGTGCTTTAAAGCAAGCGCTTTAGATACCTTTCTTATGTTACCAGCTCATTTAATACACAAGTGTAGATCTTAGACAAGAACGCAATCCCTTCATTCTGCTCTGCTTTATAAAGACGAGTGGAAACTTTGAGTTTGAACAGTCGATTCTTAAAAGTCAGAAGACAGTCTGCAGAAACTCTAAGAAGAACCAACTTCTCGTACTTCCAAAACACAGAATGCAGTCCAAAACTCTTTTCTTCATTTTCGCTCCTGTCCTTATTTTGTTCAATATTTTTCCAGTTTCGCAAAGTTGTGTGAAAGTTGGTGAGTTAAATTATATTTAATTCTTATTATTTGGAAATGCATTTTCGTTATTAGTTTTGCGGTATTTTGTGTCGAAATAGACTAAACCTAAGTGCTTATAAGTAGGAGTTGCCAATAATAGACTAAAGACAGGAGCACGTAAATTTACGGTTGAAATAAAAAAGGTTTTTTGGGTTCTAGTGAATTTGCCTGAATGCAGCGAGTACTGCCCCGCAGAGAACCTGGGATATGAACTTCCCCTACCGTCAGATCCCCAAGTGGTTGCAGATTGCTGCACACGACACGGTTTCCAGTCAGGATATTGTGAACACGGCGACACCGCCTTCTGCACGAAACGATTATAATTTAAAATCCATGTTTCATGAACTAGAAAATTTCTAGGTAATGTAATAACTTGCAAATTTATTCAGTTGTGTACATCAAGATGGAGTGAATAAAAATGTGACAAACCAACTTATTCGACAGTAGAAATGTGCAGCTATTCTTCTTTATCTCTCTGGTTCTTCGGTGCTACTCCTATCCATTCGCAATTGTGACAGATTTTGATTGAGACTATCAGATTCTTATCAGCTACGCATGTTTTACCTGGGAAATTAAATTTGCATGAAAAATTGTTATTCCATCCTCATTGCTTCTACCAAAGTTCATCTGACAGTTCCTTACCATACATTTCAGAAGTCGAGTAGCGTAGATTTTTTTGTTTTAGATTGAATCATGATAATATTGTACTTGGGGGTTTAGGAACATTGTCTGCAGCTTCGACGAATTTTTCCAAGAAACTTACATTTTTTGGAGTAATACTCCTTCCTCAATTAGAATACAAAGTTCATCTCAATGTGCGGCTGATGTTGGGATTTACTTTTTACTGAGTACCGGGTCAAAGGTCCTAATTTGCACCAGTGACTAACCACATTCACACAATTTCTCAGTAAATCTATCGTATGTTCCTTGAGTCTTTTTATTACCTCAAAAGACACAATCATTTACTGAGTAATATGCACTTTGGAAGCAAAATGAAAATTCATTACTTGTATTGCATTAAGAGTGTATCATAGGCTACAAAATAACATTCGAATCCCCATAAGCAACCAATAGTAAAATGGGTGGCTTTAAAATCCTATCTCCTCCCTGGATTTTTGAGTTAAAAATTTGAAAAAAATGAGATTAAACCCAAAAGATTAAGGATTTTGAGCTACGAATCAGAATCTTACGCTTGGCTTAGTACTTCCGTAGAATCGAAAAGAAAGCAAAAAATGCCTGCTGCATGAATACCAAGCCTAAATTTAAAATAATGGGCCCAATCTCTGTCCCAATATACTTTTCTTCATCTTTCGCTAATCTTATGAAAGTAGCTGTGCTAGACAGAAGAAGATTTTTTGAATAAATATGGGTCGAAATGCACTTAGTAGATGCAAAGGAAAGTTAGCACTATGCAAAGTCTCTCAAATAACTATGTTACTCCAAAAACAAGCAAATAGTCAACTAAAGCTTTGATAAGGAATTTGAACGTTATCTAATAAACATATCTTCGGTTTAAAATATATAACTTCCTGCCACTTTTAAAGATACGCGGGATAGGCAAGCGGAGTACTGCGCAGGTTGAGGTCTCATTCATGAATAACGGGGTTTAATACAACAGCTGTAAAAGAAAATCAAACATGAAGATAAATATTTAAAACCACGGTATCATTTTAGTGTGATTACAAATATTCGAATAATAAAATATATAAAAGTTAATCAAATGATTTTACGTCTATAACACACTCGTAAATCTAAAGTTCAATCACAATGATCCGGATGCAGGGTTCTATATGATTTAGGATTAACTGAATATGTATATCATGTAGACATCGGAAAAGTTACAAATTCTTGGTAAACTTATTCCATTTATTGATTAGCTAAGCATAATGTTGAGTGAGTAACCTGGGGTTCGGAGGTCACAGAATATAATGCACAAGATGCTAAAAATATTCTACGAAAGTGTAAGTTTCCAGGTAAAACGTTCTTACTCATAGTCATAGTGTAGTTTATTAAAGTGTTATGTGATAGATAATATATATATTTGCATACACAATTTTCTTCGACCTTAGGTCACATTTAATATAATTTAAAGATATGACACTAATTGTTATTTTTCTAGGAAACTGTCTTAACTACCTAACTCAGTCAATTTATATTAAAATATTAAAAATCAAAATTTTTTACGCTTAATGCGGTTTTAAGATTGTGAATGAAGGAGAATAAACTTGGATCTTTAAGTTGTGGTGTACCGTAGAATTAAGGAGGTGTTATTAGCAAAGTGCGTATTGTTTTAAAACAATTATATACATGGATCTGTGATTCACACCGTAATTTACTTTCGTATTTACATCCATTGTTTCTTCCTTTTGACTGAACTCACTCCTAAATTAGAAACTACATCCTCCTACTATCCTCCAACTAACTGTCACGTGTGTCTTCAAAACTCAAGTGAACAAAGTACATACCAATTCACAAAGTTATACCAAGCAGTTGCACAAAAATAACTATATTTGAATAGCAATTACGAAAATTCATTGTGGATTAAATTAATTAAACGAAAATTGGTTAAACGAGGTTCATTACACAGAGAAAATGTGGATTATAAATTCAGAAATACCTGGGTCATTAAAGAATGATGTAGCACAATTAAACTCATCGTCTGATAGTGCACAACGGACAAATGAAAGCCAATTTAGCTCCATAAATTGTAGGAAAACACGTGTCAATGTGTGGCAGGTCAGACTGAATGGAAGCATAGGTCAAGTTATTTGATAAAAGTAAAAGTAAGTGGAATATCCTGTGCAGATATCTTGTTGTCATGCGAGATCAAAGTTCGACGAAAATTAGCAGTCGAGTTGCACGTATCTGCTGGCCTGACATTTGTTGACGCGGACATGTATGATGGATTTTACATGATGTAATTCCACGTTGTACTCGACTTAAAAGCAGATGTCCACTCATAAACAGAGACAGAGGTTTTCCGAGAAAAACTCAAACCAATCTTGACAATTTGAGTTCACAGAATATAAAAAGCTGATGCCCAGTGAGAGCTTACACGTAGGATAGCAGATATTAAAAATAAAAGAGCAAATGTGTTCATTCATTAGGACTCAGTGTGCAACGATGAAGGGAGCAGCAACCATACTCTTTTTAGTTTCGATAACTTTTCGATAACTGCGTTTAGCAATGGGTGCTGTCACAAGTGACTTTAAGATTACGATGAGATCACAAAAGTATAATTGACTCGACTGGGTATCGAAGCCCAGACCTCTCACTGACCGGGCGATTGTTCTACCATTAAACTACCGAGCCACTCTTGTGATCTCATCTTAATCATCATTTCCTTATCTTGGGATGCAACTCATGTGACAGTGCCTTCATGCTATCATGTCACGAGGTCCGTATAAAAACAACATAGCCCAGGCAAAAACTTCACCGCTTAAGGTGAGCTTTACCACAGGAGACGTGATCACCTGCGACATCACGCCATTTGCCTCTCATCTGTTCTTAGCGACAAGCAATATTACCGTGATTCACGCATCAGGTAAATTAGTACAATTAGATGAAAGATAAAAGGTCAAGGATGATGATTAATTGTCAAATTTAGGAATGGAAGATGAAAGACCTACGGATACTCGAATAAGACACAATTTATTTTCTGAGGCTGCAGCTATTTACCAGAAATGTGACGTTATAACGGAATCATACGACAGAAAATACGCTCAAACTTGTGGAGGTAAACCGTTTGGCACTAAAAAAGTTTTGGAACGAGCTGAGGAGTCGTACAGGTTGTTTCGAAGAAACTACACTCATTACGACAAGTTCAAGTGCAACTGTGAACATTGGGTTTCTGCCTGGCGATATGGATCCTCATTCACACGTCAGACGGGTGGTAATTATTTCGGATTTATTAATTTCAAATCTGTGGACTGTGAGGCACCTGGATTAATGCAATGCGTAAAATAAGGACAGCTAGACAGCTTCCAACTGGCTTTGAAAATGATTAAATAAAGTTTAATTCGTGTTATAAACTGGATGGTAATTTTTTCATTCCTTGAAATATCAAAGAATTCTGTACTTCACCGGATGCTTAAAAAGACCAGATTAACCGATTCGTCTTGTTCCTGTACTTTATGACATTTGCACCTGGCCAACATTTGAAACTTCCATCTTCCCCTTTGCTATTGACTATCAGATCACATTCCACGCATCCCTTTTAAGTATAAAATCTTATGGAATTACGGTTGCTTCGTTTTTTGCACGTGTTATTTATTACTAAGCTGTAAGCTAAGTAAGTAGCACACGGACATAAATCACATTTTGCGAAATTAGGGACTGACTTAGTTCATTAATTCTGGCTTACCTGCTGTTATGGAGCGATCTCAAATTCAGAAAGATTGTACACAGTTAGGGCCACCAAGCTATGAACAAACATATAAATATTAATTGTAAATTATTTAACCTTGCTCAGGCTAACTTATATAATGATAGGTTTTTGTTAGTAAACATAACTCCGAATTAATTTGTTAAGTGCAATTTTTGATTTATGACTCAAAAGACAGGACTATAACTGAATATTAATTACATTTCTACGAAATTTGTGAGCTAACTTGAGAATCAGTATTAATTAAAATTACCTCAAGACCACAGAAGATGTACCAATTATTTTTACGGCTGAAATGTGCCATAAGAATAACTGGAAAAAATGGCTACCAAAGATGGCTAAAAAGGAAGAACATTGATGTTGACGGAGTTTGAGAATTGCATTTTGGAAATTTTGCACTAGAAATTCACCTGTGTAATACAATCTTCTTGTAGCATTCCACCATTCTTGGGTATTGACATCCATTTAAACTTTAAGTGGATGTTTAAATGGCACACACAACCAAATGAAAGCTTGCGTTGGTAATGGAATGAGTTGCTTATAAGGCAAACTGGTATTCTTTTTTCATATAATATTTATATCAATGTTATTTGCAGGCAAAGCCAAATGCAAAGAACTATTTTATGCAAAGAATCAAATCAGCTAACAGTGGAACAATCTTTGTAGCTATTATAGTCAAATGAAGCGGTCTAAAGCTTCTTTTTAAAAGGGGTCAAATAATTGTGCAAATTTATACCAACCTATGATTTATTGTCAATAATACCAGTGTATTTTTAAACGCGATTCTTAGTCTCTCTACATAAGTATTAATGAGATTCATATAATACAAGGACAAAAGCTTTTACAAGGATCGATTGATCCCCACTTTATCCGACGTTTCATAACGATGCACTTTGGAATGCGAAAGTCAGAATTTTTACAATTCACAACGAAGCGGAGGGAAAGGGATAGTGAATCTCAGAATCATAATTTTGGACTGTAAGTTCCACAGCTTTATGAAAATTTTGGAATAGTACTAATTTACCAGTCGAATCTTTTGATCGGCCGATGTTTTAGTTCATGTGGAAGATCTGCTTCATTTGAAGATTTGGAGATGTCGATTGAGAAGTCTAATGCCACATTCAAAGCTTACTACGAGTAGTAAATTTAGAATCCAAAATTCACTTCCTGAGAACCCTAGCGCTTTTCCTTTTCAATACATCGTCACAACAATTTTGGAGGGTTTCAGGGGTAATTTACAAGTGAGGGATTTCTTTGTAAGTAAATACGAACCTTGATTTCTATCCTTTAGGTGGAACTTAAAAATAATGTAAATCACACCAAACGGACAGTATGCGAAAGGCAGCAACCGGACAATCAGCATATTTGTAATAAGAAAAGTTGTCCGGGGTAAAGGAATGGTTTCGGGAAGAAAAGAATAAGCTTATACGAAGATTCCATTGTAAGATGTCGCATGTCTTGCCTTGGGTTTCTTACTTAAGTAATTTGGTTTTAAATAATTATTAACTAGTAGAGAACCTGAGTAGAGTTGCTAATAATCTAACCAGCCAATGCAAGGAATGGCCCACTTTGTGGTGTCCTGGATTGTATGCTTCTTTTTACTTCATCACTAACTTCAAGTCGGAAGACCTCGTTGTGACTGTATAGCGATTTGGATGTACGTATTTTGAAGTTACCTCTTGTTTGCCACCTCGAATTTGCTAGAATGTTTTGACTAGCATTTACCTTTTCTGATTTGATTTACATTCACGTATTACGCTCCTTGGATAACAAATCTAAACAAAAAATAAAGTACATGAAAGAGGTTCTAATTTCACTTAGGTACTAAATGTCTAAGGTTGGTCAAAACAAGCACAGGTTTAAGTCGAAGTGAATTAATCCGAGGTTACAGATTTTGTTACCCAATTTCCCGGTTCTTCTTGTGCACCTTGTTTATCAAAGTTTGGTTAGTTTCTGTGCTGTGCAATAATTGAGAGTTATAAAAAACCAACTGTTGGCTATTTAGGAACTTAATCAAGTTCAGTAGTACAAAACGAGCGGTTAAAACAGTCTCTTCTCATCATATGAAAAACTTTTGTACCAGCATGGAAGTTAAAATTCTCATCCTTTTCATCCTGAATTCATTTGATTGTCATGATTGTTGTAATTTGTCCCAATTTATAGCCGGAATATCTCCTTCTTGTTTGATCGCAGTATTATTCACAAATGATGAACCATCCGAAGATGTAATTCAAGGCGACTCCCATTCTTTGCTTTTCCGTAAAGTTAACTTAGAGAATGGACCGAATCTTCTTTACAACGACCACAAGAAGATTGAGGTTCTGTATTTGAGGTACCGGGAAGTTTACTGTGTATTCAATTTCTTCTACCTCAACTTACGTCGAAATGAACTAAAACAACCTACTATCCGTAAAAGAGTTGAAGAATGGAGGAGTTCATACACTTTACACAATGGTGGTTATCAACACAAGATAAATCAGGACTACGCAATAGTGGTGATTGACAGCAATAGGACAAGTTTTCCTTTCGCCGATGAGGATGTTTTTGGAATGAAGAACAGTGGAGAGATCGTTTTTCACTTTGGATTTGTATTTGCAACTGCAAATCCTTCTCGGTTTGCCTTGTACACACTTGAATTTCCATACTGGTACAGGTGGTCGCATATGAGTTCAAACGCAACTGTGGGAACAACGTTTCCCGCGACAGCTTTTCCTTCCAACTTAATTACACCGAAAAAGCTGAGCATAGACGAAGAGAAAGCTGACTACCCTACAAGTGTACAGAGATTTAGAAATACGCAATCAGCCTTGTTCGTTTTTCTGAGATCCGTATTTGTTGCTAGTAATGTCTCATTAATTGGGTATCGTAATATTAGGCCATCACCTTCGATTGCAATTAACAGCCCTGAAGACTTAATTAATCGCATAACCTTTTCGATGGTATCAGTGAAACCAATCACGTGTTATTCAACTCCTGTATTGAGTTTTGCAATGTACGTTTCCCCATTCCCAACTAGTTTGTGGATAGCTATAATTCTGAATGGTTTAGTTCTCTGGTTCTGTGGTTTTATCAGCCTGTATGTTTTGATAAACAAAATTCAAGTTAACAATTTCTCAGTATTGTTGCTGTACTTCAGCACACTCACAGAAGAGCCTATAGAATTGCCCCCACCTCTTAACAAAATCACTTGGCTCCGCTGCTTAGTTACAGCATGGATTTTTGTTTCAGTGGTAGTTACGTCATTATACATTGGTATGCTGATTTCTGAGCTTAATTCCCCACTACGTGGGGAACTTATAGAAAATACGAATCAAATACTTTGTGACCCTTTAAGTGTTTGTAACTTTACGAGTATTCTTGCTCATCTAAGGATCTTTAGTATGGGAGTAGGATTTAGTACACGTGCATATAATTATCATGTGGATCCAAACTATAAATACGATCTAGAGGGAATTCAGAAGCACCAAAAGTCAGGCTGCTTTTCACTTTTGTCGCGACCGAGAGTAAGGGAAGGTTCAGCTCAGACAAATGTAACAGATCCTTTCGGTTACGAGCTTTTTGTCCATTTCGGCAGCAAGATGCGGAAATTTGATTTCAAAGCTTGCTTAAGGAAACTTAAAGCGTTTTTTCCTAATGAAACCAAAGAATACAATCATTTTAACTTTTTCAGTAGCCTGATAAGACATTATCCTAATCCTCCGATTGAAAGCATTAATATGAGCAAAGAATTGGCTGCGGAGTCAGCAATCGAAAACGAGCTGATTCAGTGTAAAAAATCTGCCTACCTGATGAAGTCTGATGAAAACGAGTTGCAGTATTTGAAGGAAAATTACGTCACCAAAAGGTTTTATCACCTTAAACACGAGTTTTTATCATTCTGGACACAATGGAGTTTTAGAAATTTCGGAAATATGCCTTTACTTCGAAATATTAAAGGGTTAGTAGAAGGTGCAATTTATCAAAAGATCCATTCGGAGAATCAAACGCTGTTTTACCTGAAACGTTGGACAAACTCGAGGAAACTGATAAACTTTTATGATTTTAAGAGTGTAACTCCGCTGTCTTTGTTTGAATCGGTTCAAACAGTTTTCATATTGTACCTTGGAATGGTGGCTCTTTGTATTATAGTTGGATCAGTTGAGATTTCTTTTTATGAAGCACTCCTCACTCGGGTAAAGGAGGTTATATTACTAACATGGCATTCCTCAAAAAGACAGTTTTAAGGTAACTTCAACTTTTTTTTCATATTACACATGGAAAACTGTGATACCCTAGTGCGTGAAAACAAGTAGACTTATTACAATTAATAGTTTTAGCTACGAAAGTACATTTTTGAAATTTGGATTGAAAGAGTCATGCTCCTACTTGCCATTTCATATACGGTTGAGGAATTATCGTTTCTTCGTTACCGGACCTTAACTAACTTGAATTAATTTATCTTAATAAATTTTATCTTTCTGGTAAGCCTAATAGTATTTGAAACATTACAGGGTATTTAATTGAAATGTAATTAACACATTCTTTAGATGGATACAGTACATTTTGTCAAGGAAATGGATTCCATAAGATTCTGTTTTCAAATGGACGAACCTGTTTTAGTTGTAGGTTGCTAAAGTTGCCAAGCATTATCTGAATGCTCAGCAAATAATATAATTCGCAGCCTTCGTTAACACAAGTGAGTTGCATATGAAAACGTGTAATTAGTGCTATTCAACAGTGGAGGAACTCTTATTCGGACTGTCGGTGAAGTATGAATAGACGTATTTGTTTTTATCTCGTATTCATCTAAAGTCTCAAGTGTTGCTGTAAATAATCAGTGGTTTGTAATCGTAAGCATGTTGAAATTGGTAATTTACTGATCAATTTGTAATGATTTTAACTCTAAGGGTGAATTTATTACCTTCCAGCTGCATAACAGAAGAAACAATTATCTGGTTTTATCTTGTTACATTCTGCAGCGTACTTCATTAGATTTAGTAGGACATACGCAGTAATTAGTACGACGTATTCAATACTACATAATTACTAGAATATAAAGAATAAAATCTATTTACCATAAAAAGCGCATCTTAGGTGAGTCAAGAATAAATTCATGCACTCCTAAAAGCACCCAATAAATTTTATTACCACATCACACTCAAACCTCTCATAGGACATTTAATGCCGAACCCATCGGCTGGCTTAAAACTACACTGCTTTTGAAACGCTTGAATTAATGGCAGAGAGACAATAATCTCAACTAAACTACATAATCAGTGTTAACTGCGACACAGAAGTATTTGCTGTAATATCTTTGAGTGAGTGAGTTGTTATATTGAGAAGTACAAACGCCAAGACGGCCCTAGTAAACATTACAGATAGCCAATAAGCAGCATTTAACTCGCAGAAAAAAGATTTTAATTTAAAGTTGAGTTCATTTTGAATTTCCGATAGTATTGTCTGACGGTTACTCAATTAATAAATCTTTTCTTTCCTTCTGAAGTTAAATGCTCCGTTCAACCAGAAACCCTCATGAAGGGTATTGATTACTTGGCAAGAGGAAATGTGTCAGTAAAATGTAACTATGGCAACACTGCCTCGCCTGCTAAAGGTTCGGAATTAAATTTCCTATGAGAGGTTTGAGTGTGGTATGTTAAAAAAAATATTTCATGCCTGTTTTCTTGTTTTTTCAATTTAATTTTCTTGTGCTCAATTTAAAACTTGTCTCGTAGTTGTAAGTTGAAAACTTACAAAGTAGGATAAAAATTGAAGAGCAGTGGAATAAACATGATATCTTATGGAACCTTCCTCTAACAACGGTTATCAAAAAGGGTATGAACCGTTGCCCCTGAATACATACAAGGTGGATAACAAACAAAACGCCAAAATCACAGGAAGTATGCTTTGATGAAGGTTTTCTTTAAAACAATTTAAATTTAAACATAATTTTTCTCTACTGCACTTAAACATATGAATTACACATTTATTATATTCTTGGGTTGACTGTAGGATTCGAAATACTATCAGTTCGTATAGTTAAACCATCCTTTATGAAATTCAACCCCATTTCAGTGTAGGTAAAAAGTAAAATTCCCCAGGGTGCCTAAATTCGAGCATTTTCAAATCGCTTCTGAGAAGAACACAACCTGGTTAAAATATGTAGCACGTTTAGAATACGTTCAATTCAAATTTTCGCACTCCAATTTGCAATTTTAAACAACAGTTTTGATGACAACTGCTAGGAATGATAGCCCTTCTCTAGAAATCCTTCCTTCCTCTATCTTCATTCTTTTGCAAGTGGCTTTGTTAGTTTAATTGATAGGTGTAAAATGTCTCTAAAAGTATTAGGATAATAAATAACTTATCAAACATTCAACGTCAATCACACTTTGATGAAGTGTATAAGTATATTTTATATTTAACGAACAAAAAGTGCCGATTAGGAAAATGTTCCAGAATCTCTAGACATAAATTCAAGTGTTTCGCGTTTATTCATCCAAATATTACAGTAATTTAAAGTAAAATTGATTTGAAAGGGGCAAAAGAACCTTTAAAAAGTTCATTGAAAAAAATTGAAATGGAGATGGCTACCAAAATTCCCCACAAGAAAAAAACCGTCCTAACCGATCCGCTCATATCCATTGACATACTTTTATCCCTAATATTCTCCCCTTCAACTCCGTTTAATACAAGTCTCGTTCCTTCTCTCCTAATTAACATTTCCATGTGCACCTTATTTTTTCTAATTCCCGAATAAATACCCGCCTCGAACATATTTCTGAAGTACAGCGACAAAGGTATATATATTCAGTGTTGAGGTTAATAACTAAGAATTATGCAAGCAAAAATGTAAAATCGTTCGTCCAAAGTTTTAAATTGAATTTGTAAGATAACAGTTGACTATACGCAACTATTCCGTCAAATAGAGAGAAAATAATCACACAGAATTAAATGAATGGTTTCCTGATAAAAAATTATAGACCGTCAGCAAAGTATAGGAACACTTAATGAGGACTATAGTTTAAGGCACGGTTTAAATGTACAGTTGCTAGAACATTAAACATAATAATTTATCCTTGTATTATCTGATAATTGGAAAACCATGATAGGGTTCAGCACAGAGTAACACATACGTTATTCGGTGTATTGCCGTTATCCCAGCCATTATGAATGTGAATGACTTTTACCGACACGTAAGTTAACTAAATCTACACAACAAAACAGACGAATAAAGAAATTGGGACTTGAAGCAAGATATTTCTCTTCTGGCATTATTTCACAGCATAGTCAATGCCCACAAAATAATCTGCTGTGCTTTGTCTATAGCTTATATTTAAAAAAAAATTCAAATGGCTTGGAATAAGAAATAATACCGTTAATAATTCAGTTTGAGATTCCCAAAAAGAATGAAATTACAGTTCACCTGAAATAAACCTGACTTAAGATTCACCCTGTAAATGTTTCGAGCGAAGTAAATAAACTAGTGATAACATTTCCAACCTATGTTTTAATTCATTATTAAACTTACCACTTGAGGGAGCTTTAATAGTGTAGGTTTTGGAACTCACTTTCCGGTAAAACTAGCTATTTGCTTTACTGACAGAATGTTGATAAGCAGACGACTAAAATATTTAGATAATTCATGCTATGACTTAAGACTTTAATTATTCCCCAGCGAGGTTTTATCGAAAGAAATTTTATCGATCTATTCAAGTTTAATTCCAAAGGTTTTTTGTGACAGGGAAGCAGTCAATTATGAAGAGTAGTCCAAATCTCACGCACGCAGTTTCAGGTACACTAGAGCCATTACTGTCAGAACACTCGTATTGAAATTTGCTGAAATCTCTGACATTTAAGAAAATGAAAACCTGGTTGCTGAAGTCAGGATCAAACCGCTGTTCTTTGTTAAATAACTTTTCTGCAGTTGGAGACTTTGAATTTAACGTGGGAAACTGAGATTTGGGAACTTGGCTTTCAAATATTCATTCGCATTGCATCAAATTTTCTTGAAGTTTTGTTCGATTCAATTTCAAGTATGAAGTTTGGAAAGAATAGAAACATTTGTGTGAATACGAGAAGTTTATTTCACTGCACTTCTAGAGAAAATCAAATACAGCGCATTATTGTGTAGCCTATTCAGTCGTTTACTGACGAGTTCATGATATTTGAATCAAAATATTAGCATTAACATTTTTAGGTGATCTATAACGGAGGATACCTAAATAAACAGTCAGTCAAATTATTATGCCAATTTGTCGGCTTTCTTTGTTTCTCCTGCAGACGAGTACCATTTTACGCAAAACACGACCTCATTGATTCATCTTCGTTATTGAAATTTAAGGGACAAACGTGTCCTTAATTCAGCAAAGGCAAAACCTTGTGGGACATCCATTAGTTAAGGCCGTTTATTTCTGCATCGGGCAGCTTTCTGTTCAATAGTTCAATAAATTCCATCCCGCTGAC
>JAQGAD010001880.1:0-16409 GCA_034696625.1 Isotomurus palustris | reverse complement strand
ACTTGAATTACTCGCTTAATGAGACAACTCCAAATCTGAAGCACAGAGGAGTTAACTTGGAATACTCGTCGAAAATTCTCTTGGGAGAAGCTTTAAGCCCGGAGTTCATGGAATTATGGAAAAAGGTAATTTGTATTATAAATCCTGAATGGAATTGCTTTGTGAATACTTCCTTGAAATGTTTTTACACAGTATGCACAACAAACTTGTGCAGAAATGATTCCCTTGTGTTTGTGGGAAGGAGAGCCCTTCAACTGCAGTTTGGGGTTCTTGCAAGAATACACTCCGTACGGATCTTGCTGCATCTTCAACATGGTTCCTCCTGAGTTCTACTTTAAAAGGCCGTAAGATTTACAAAAAGCGTTAAGTGCTTAATGGGTACCGTTTCATCGTGAGTATGTATTTCAGGCCGTTAACAGAGTATTCCTTGACGCCAAAAGAAAAATTGGATTGGGAGTCATTCGACATGGACAAACACATTATAATCGAGGAAAACGATGACACCGAAAGTGAAAGGGAATTTCCAAGACGACCGTCGAAAGCTGGACAAGGATCGGGACTTTCCTTTCTTTTGAATCCGGAATTGACAGAATACTTTTATGGTGGAAATTCATTTTTTGGATTCAGAGTGAGTTTTTATTTTTAAATGCAAGTTTTTACGGTATCCGAAAATGATTTAATATTGATTATAAAGGTGCTGGCGAATCCTCCAATTGAGGCGCCCAGAGTCAAAGATTTTGGATTGGCTGTGGGACCGGGCGTTGAAGTTTTCATGGATGTCCAAGCTGATTTGACTTTGGCAGACAGCAGCATTAAAGATTTATATCCAGTGAGTTTCAAGCCATTTTCTGGAATTTTAAGACGTGGCTTAACTGTTTGGATTAAATTTAGGCCACAAGGTATTGCTACTTTTCGAAAGAGCAACCTTTGGATTTGTTTCAAATTTACACTCAGAGCAATTGCATTGACGAGTGTATCGCTAATCTCGTGTTGGCTAATTGCAGTTGCATAAGACAGGATCTTCCTTGTAATGGAATTATTAATTTATTTGAAACACAACGTAATTATTCGCTTGATAATTGTAGATCGATAAATCCTTTGTATACTCTTAGTACCAAGGATGGACCCAGACTTGGCCTTTTGTGAAAGAGAGAGTTTGGAGTGTTCGGAAGGAATAAGAGGTTATTCAGTACACATTCAATATGTAAATCTCGTGATCTTGTGTTAACTTTGATAGGTTTTGTGTAATATATTCTTTTGTGTTTAGCGTATGTTTTGAAGTTGGCTGGAGACACAGATGATGTGAACGCAACTTACTGCAAAGATTGCTTTCCCAGTTGCAATCAAATTGAATATTCAGTTCACACGTCAACTTTGCCACTGCAGCAAGATCCGGATGCTTGGGTTGATATTAACAACAAAAGAGCCAGTTGGTATGGATCCATATTTTCATCATGGCGTAATTAATGGCTACATAAATTGATTTTATGTAATAGGGCGAATGAAAATGTGAGCATTGTCCATGTGTACTTTGGATCAGACAGCGTGTACTCTCGAGTAAGAAAGAAGTTATACGGTACAAATGATCTCATCGGTAAGTCTTTTCGTTCTTCGTGAGATAGGTTAATTGATGTGTCATTTATACAACTTGGTTTCTGTTTCAGCAAATATTGGGGGAGTTTTGGGACTCTTCTTAGGAATGAGTATAATTGGAATTGTAGAACCGGTATTTTTTGTCGTCAAGCTCATCTATCAGAAAATCTCAAAACGATAAGAGACTTAATTATAATAAATACATTCGTTAGCCATATCAGAGCTTAGCTTAGTTGTCTCAAAAAAATTTAAGGTACGCAGTAATGCAACACTTGCATTACTTAATAATACACTTGAATTACTGTAAAACATTTTCACATGTAAAAATAAAATACAAAACTCCTTCTAGAAGCATCTTGGTGTGATTTACTAACTAACAATAAGTTTAAGTGTATTTAATCATAAACTTAATCGGAATCGGAAGTTGAAGACTTCAGTATAATTTTCCACAATACTGTTAACTTCCAGAAATAATGAAGAAGTCGCATGTGATAATGTTGCTGAATGATAGTGAGCGTATGTGTAATGTACTCACTGGATAACTATGAACCTGGAGCTAGAAAGTAATCCAAACGAGTGCAATTGATTTTGGTAATTGGTATCTGCAGGTTCTTTTAATCTTTTGTGTACATGGCTTCGGGATTTTGCAGGTAAATAAAGAATTGCGTTGAAATTAATGGAACTTTCACAAGAATCATGGTTCCCAGTTTTCAACTAATCTGTCATTTACATCTTAATTTTCTAGGTAATCCATTTGGCCGTTCTTGAGACCTATGCAAGATTGTATGTCTTGTTACAACTGACTACCATTGCACAATATGGTTCGGATTGAAACGTATCTTTCTGATTTTTATGAAAATGTGTACATGAATTTTCCGTAACCCAAGCCAAATTGTTTAAACTTTTCTGTTTTGAGTTGCATGCATAAACAATATTAATTATTGTTGGAAATTTCAGTATTTTAACGTCAATTGTTGTCAAGTGAAGCAGACAGGAAGTTCTTGTATAAGACTATTTCACTGGTAAGCCTATCTTAACGTTTAGAGCACTTAGTCTAACGTATTCTTTTGTATGTTTAGGCAGAACTATTGTAAGGTTAATAATCAATTGAATTTTTTGGTAACACATTTGTTAGAAGTTGGCAAATTATTTTATCGCATATTGTGAATTTTGCATTCTCAACATTAAAGTAAATTCAACACTCAACAATCACATTACATGCATGAAAAATGTCTGTTATTGTATAACTGAGACACACAGGTGAAGGTCGCGGTTGTAATGTTCATCAAAGAAATAGGCCAATTTTGAGTGGACATGGGCGATAGAAGGCCGAGCCTGAATATCTGCTGTCCAACAGGAATTCATCAATTCATATCTGAAACGCAAAACACGTCGTTACCATTATCCTGTCGTCTGATTTTTAAATTTAATTACGGCGGTAAGGAACGTCCCTTACACGAGTGGATTGGCGTGTTCAGGACAATCAAGTCGGAGGCCGTCTTGGAGCAGGTCAACGAAATCATGAGACAAAGAGTGTCCAGGATAAGGAACCTTTGCCAAAGAAAATATCTCCCACAACGTCACGCCGAAGGACCACACGTCACTTTGAATGGAAACTTTAAAATCTCTCAGCGCCTCAATTGACATGTGTCGCCATGGCAAAGGTCCCTTTAGCAGAAAAATGAAGATTTTTAGTAGAGAATGGTTGCTGGTTAACTGGAAAGGTTACCTGGTTGTTTTTAGCGTAATTAGCGTATTCGTATAAACGGCGACTGAGTCCGAAATCGGCAAGCTTCACTTTGTCCCTAGAGAACACGAGGACATTTCTAACGGCGATGTCCGCATGGATGACCTGCAAGGGATTCAGTTACAGTGAGGGCTGACTTAAAGTTACTGATAAAGTTACAGTGTTACATTTTTACTGGCTAGATGCTCCATCGCACTTGCAATTTGAACTGACCATTTTACGAGATCTTTACACGTCAAAATGTCACTGTCGGGAGATTCTTCTGAAATTTCGTTGGTTTCAATTTTCAAACATTTACTGGAAGAATAAGAAAAATATAAAAGTTCTAATGATTTCAGTTTCAACTTCGGCTTTTGTCGTTCACCTGAACTTTTCTCGGTGACTTCGAAGGAAACTCAATAAATTGCCCAATGGACACATTTCCAAGAAAAGGTAAATTTTACCTGGAAGAAATTTTAAACCCCGAAATGAAACTTTAAGTATCTAGAAGTTCAGATATTTAAAGACTTAAGTGATTATACCAAAGTTTAACTTGGCCGTGTGAGCCCCTTTCAGGTTGACGATGTTCTCATTTTCTCCGAGATGAATTAGGATCTTCAGTTCCAAGAAAAGAGATTGGACGAAAGACTTTCCTACTCCCGAAAGCGTCGTCTTAACAGCAACCTCCTCATTCCCCAGACGCCCTTTCATCACAATTCCAAATGCACCGCAACCCAAAATTTGATCTTCGTCTAAACAAAATTGAACATAAATTGCTGGAGAATCAAAAGTTACATAAACATAAAATTCTCACAAATTTCAAAAGCCTGTTTGCAAACTTCCATGCTGGTGTTATATGGGAGCTTTTCAATAACTTCATTGGCTTCCAATTGTCCAGCTAATGGCCCGTTTGTGGGAGAAGAAGAGGATCCAATAAAGAAGTTTTTGAGTTCTTGTGTAGTGAAAACTTCGTTAACTTTACGTCGCTAGAAAACAAATAAATTTGGAACACTTGAATCCCTGGAACAAATTTAATGGAAATCTTACGCTGTAGATTAGGAAGCCTATGCTACTGAGGATGATGAGGAGAATGATGGTGGGAATTAAAACGATTAAAGTAGGAGAGGTGACAAATGATCCTTCAGGTGATTTAGGGGAATTAAGATTTACTGCAGGTTTCCTTGGAGAACTTTGGAGTACACTTGAACGGACCTGAACGGATTTCTTTGGTGCGGGTCTAGCGTGTCTGGGCGCACAAGTTGTATTTTTGTTCCTGCAGACACGTGGCTCTCGTACTTTCTCGAACGGCTGGAATGACACTTCTTTCCAGCACAACATTCCTTCGCAGCATTCATTTAAAAAATCACAGTAGCTGCATTCTCCTTTACAGCATACTACTTCCTTGCCCCCTTCCAACTCGTCAACCTTCTCCAAAAACGCATTCGCCTCGTACGAGGTTACGTGTCTCCTTCTCCACCAGCCTTCGTGGTACAAGGCGTCATGGAGATTTGTATGATTGTTTTTATAATCTTTAGGAGGCACGTCAAATGCTGACTTCATAATGATTTGCGGATGAGATTTTTTATCCTTGACTCTGTCAATTATTCTGCACCAGAATCTTTGGAAGTCCGATACTGATCCATGTATTCCCTCAGCAGATATACCAAAGGAAGGATAGCTTACTCTGCACATGATTTCCGCAGATATGTTCTGGAATACTGCAGAGTCACGAATCATGTCGCAATTTGAAATAACTTCATCTGCAGATTCTTCA
Organism: Isotomurus palustris; assembly: GCA_034696625.1. NCBI lineage: Eukaryota > Metazoa > Arthropoda > Collembola > Entomobryomorpha > Isotomidae > Isotomurus > Isotomurus palustris. Next base: position 11,316 of record JAQGAD010001880.1, on the reverse strand, counting down.
GGGAAAGAATTGTTTGTAGGGATTACGTCACATGACATAAAGTCTAGTCGCTGAAAATATTCTACTGCAATCTGATCTTTAAAACGAAGTAAGCAGTCAGAAATGACGTGTCCGATGGGAAAGGTTGAGTTCTGTTTCGGTCCAAATACAAACTCCGCAGTTTCCAATTGCTCAGTGTAATTATTCAGTTGAGTATTCAAATATATTCCAACTACCATGCCGTTGTTGTTGGAATTAATTTTCAAAACACAGGCGTAATCATCCTTTAACCGTTGAATGACAGTCCGCATGTCATTTGTTGTTGTGTTTAAAGAACTGCATATCATCATCTTGAAATCGGAATGTGTGAAATCTTGATGTGAAGAAAAATGTTCGTGTCCCAAAGAAGCCATTTCACACTCACACAATTCCAATCGAACTAAAAATAATTGTGTACAATTTGAAATCATAATATAACACACGTCTCAACTCGCGTGGCGCTTGAAACCCATTCGTATTAAGTTCTAACAGCATCTGCGGAAAACATACTTACATGTGGAACAGTTTTCTGGCATTGGGAAGAAATGACCCCTTTTAAATCTTGTTGAGAATAGGGACATATGTTTTGAAATATCCTTTGTCGTGACATCCAACTGGTTTTCGAATCTGTTGAAGAGGCCGATTCCAGCGTCGAGTACATTTGGATAAGCCCATAAACAGTTTGGATTGGAATCATGAACCACGTTGGATCGACAATCCTGGAACTGTTTTCTTTGGGTTGTCATCTGATATGAAGGCACTGCAAGTATCTGCACTGTCCAAAAATATAAAACCTTCTTGGCACACTGTGTTAACGTACATTTAAGATTCATTTGTAAAACCCGAATTCCAACCGGAAAATATTATCACAAAAGCAAACTCTTTTTTATAACTAACAGTTTGTGAAGTTCTGCGACGCGTAGATAGTACTCTCCAGCTTTGCTTCCTGTTTATCTCACCATTAATTAATTGTTGTGGAATTCGCTTTCTGACTTACAAGTGCGATAAAAAACTCTATCCAATGACTTCTTCAGGCAACGTCTGTAGTCTTCGTTTGATTGTGGTCACATTCGAGTGTTTTTTATTCTAGCTGGCTCTAATAATCCCTTAAATTAATCTCTCCTAAGCCGGAAGTAATTAGGAAGTGAGTGAAGAGGTGAAACTTAATTGTCCATTTGTGTCGAAATGAATTCACAGACAGATTGACATGGCAGAATTATTTTGTTAAATTGTGTATGCAAGCTTTAAAAAATGTTGTACTCATATGCCTACTTTCAGATATTTAGAAGTCCAGAACTATTTTCTTCATTGACGGTTGGAATCCGTAAACACTTTGAATTTGAGTACTTATTTCACCTTTCCTTAACTGTCTCAATTTTGAACATTTTTCTTTTGAATTTAAATTAACTTGTGGCCGATAAAAGTACAAAAGTTATTTCAGACATTATTTAATCTCATTAAGACCGACGGGTCTTATCTGAGAAATCAAACCTTGACTGTGTTTGCCACTTTGTATGCGCAGTGAAAACTTAAAGCGCACAGCCCTGTCTAAGTATCAAAAGCAGAAGTTTCACCTCTTATTACAACCATGCAAAACTTAACATAAAGATTCAAATTCTTTTCGATGCAAGTCCGTAAGCGGGATGATGTTCTAGCCCATATCTCTTATTTTACCACAAGCAAAAGGATTTCCGGAGGAAGTTTCATTTTTCCTCAAAAATTATCTACAACTTCGCATTTATAATATTTCCTGTAATTTGAGTCTCATTAGTCGATTTTCGTTTCAATCAATCATCATCTAAAACTCACAGTGCTGAGCCAAAAGGATTATAAAGCTTTGAAATGATTTTGCTGTGGATAATTTCAACACTATGCACAATGTGTACCTACTCATCAGCTGATGTGCGTCAGGTGAGCAATTTTTAAGTTCAAACTACGAAAGCAAATCCGAATACAAACTTCATACCTAGATTTCGGATCCCAACTGCCTTCGATTAAATCCCCGAGTTCTGGATGCGGAGTTTACCTTGTATAATAGCTACGACTACGATTACACAGTAACGGAAGAAGATGTGTCACAACATACGGCCTTATTTGCAACCAGATTCAATCACGGCCACGAACTCGGAGAATTATATTCGGGTAAAAAACCAACAATAAACCCCTCAGGGAATATGCTTAAGGCTTTCATTAATTTGTCTTTAGATATGCTAAAGATAATTGTCGATGGAGTGTCTCTGTACACAAACTCGTCCAACACGAATTTTAAAATTTTCCTCAGAGGAACACAATCATTCATAAAGGGAGTGGACTTGGGAAGAATGATTTCAATGTACAAGAAGGATTACGAAGTCATCAGTAATATAAATTCCGAAAACCAGGGAGTTGTAGCTGGACTTTATTCCCCTACTGGGGATGACGTGTATTATGAAATTGAATTGATAGCAATTACGACTGTGTTTGGTACGAAAGAAAGCGCTACAATGCAATCAGGACATTCGTTTGAGAACTGCCGTAAAGCGTTTAGGAACCCCAACGCCCCAGAGTACTTGCAGAGATTGCACTTTATTACTTGCAGGGTAGATCCTGCAATCAAAACTTCCCCCGAGGAATCAGCTGATGACGTCATTCGGATGTGTGACAACTTACGCGATAATACAACCTCCCTCAACGTAACCGCAAATATCGCGTGCTTAGTAGGCTACCCATCTTATGGAATATCTCCGAAAGGAATTCCAGGCACAGTTTCAGACTTCCAAAGATTCTGGTGCAGAATATTAAGTGAAGTAATGAAGGACCCATCCCACGCACAAATTATCATGCGATCTGCTTTCGACAACACTCCAATGGATTACAAAGACCGTAGCACAAATGTACATGATTCAATTTACCACGAAGGTTGGTGGAGAAGAAGACACGTAAATTCCTACGATCCGAATGCGTTTTTGGAAAAGGTGGAAGAATTAGAAGGCGGGAGGGAACCTGGAAACTGCACTGCAGAATGCAGCCATTGTGTTTTCGACGAGGACTGCTGCCAAGCACAATTTTGTTTGAATGACACTTCCTTCCAGCCTTTCGAAAGAAATGGAGGTGTCCCACGTGTGTGCATGGCAGAAGAGAACATGTGTGCTCCAAGACACGTGAGACCTACAAAAACGAAATTTGTTCCTGCACGATCAACAGGGAAATTTGCCACGTCATTAATATTTACCATTTTAATTCCTTCTATCGTTCTCCTAATCGTCGTTGGAGGCGTAGGCTTCCTCATCCATCGCGTAAGTTTTTTTTGTATGTTGCTTGTTTTTTATTGGGACGTAATTTTTTTTATTCAATCACATTTTAGAGGAAGAAGGACAACAGAGTTTTCAGTGCAAAAGAGCTCAGAAACTTCTTCGGTGGATCCTCGTCTTCTTCTACTCGGAAGCTTTTGACAGGTCAGGTGGATACACACGAGGTTATCGAGAAACTTCCCTATGACGTCACCCTGGAGATCTCCAAGCATGATTTCGAAATCTGTGCGAAACTTTTATGTGCAGTTTCTATTTCTGTTTTATTTAATTTAAAATGTGTTTATAGATGAAGATCAAATTTTGGGTTCCGGGGAATTTGGAGTTGTGATGAAAGGACGTCTTGGGAATGAGGAGGTTGCTGTTAAGACGACGCTTCCTGGAGTGGAAAAGACTTACATTAAGGCTCTCCTGTTTGAACTGAAGATCCTCAGTTATCTGGGGCACAATGAGAATATTGTCAACCTTAGAGGGGCTCACACTTCCCAGCTGACCTATGGTTGATCTAGTTAAATTCAATCGTGCAAACTGCTACTTTTTTAAAATTAGATTTTTTTGAAATTTTATGAAGGTAAACTTTTTATCTTCATGGAAGTTTGTCCGTTTGGAGATTTGCTGAGTTTACTCCGAAGTCACCGGGACACGTTCCAGTAAATTGCCCAAGTCAAAATAATTATTCATGCCATTATTGCAACTATCCAATTTTTGTAATTGTTCCAGAGGTCACCTGGAGATGAATGCAAAAGTAATTGAAATAGAAGATTCATACAGTCGGTTGACATTTAAAAATTTAATTCAGTGGTCTATTCAAATTGCACAAGCCATGGAGCACCTGTCCAGAAAAAATGTAACGCGCTAGTTCTTTAAGTAAATTGCTTTCCAGCCTCACCTATTTTAATCTCTGTTAGGTTATCCATGCGGATATTGCCGCAAGGAATATCCTCGTTTTCTCGTGGGACAAAGTGAAACTTGCTGATTTCGGACTCAGTCGACGTTTATACGAATATTCTTATTACGTTGAAAACAAGAAGGTAAATTCAAAGTTAAACTTCCCGGTTATTTCGAAATTGTTGTGTGTTTTGTGAAGGGACCTTTGCCATGGCGGCACATGGCGATTGAGGCGCTGAGTGACTTCAAGCTTTCCATTCAGAGTGACATGTGGTCCTTCGGTGTGACGTTGTGGGAGATATTTTCCTTGGGAAAGGTTCCTTACCCTGGACACTCGTTATGTGATGATTTCGTGGACCTGCTCCAAGACGGCCTCCGACTTGAATGTCCCAAACACGCACATCCTCTCCTGTTAGGGACAATTTAAAATATCCCATGAAATATTGGAAACTGGATAATAGTTACGTTTTAATTATTATTCCAGGTACGAAGTGATGACTTCCTGCTGGACAAAGGATGTTCAGGCACGGCTTCCTATCTCCGTTGTCCTTAACAAACTGGTCACTGCACTCGACGAAATCTTCACCCGCGACCTTTATATCCTAATTAATGAAATCTAATAATGAATTATTTCTTTTTTGTGACGTGAAATCATTCACCAAAATCGATTGCTTTTCTTGAATTTACTATCATTTTCTTTCAAGATGCAGAATACTTACAATTAGATCTATTTTTGCCAAATTCCCAAGCATTACACACAAGATTCGATGGAATGAGGATATATCTGCTATTTTTAAACATAATAGAATGCATTAGTCTCACATTACGAAATGTAAAGACAGGCTTACCAATGTAATACTCTTAAGCCCAAACACGAACTTCTTTTCTTGGCCTGAACAGAAATTAATTTTTCATGATTTTCCTAGGAAAAAACAAAATCTTATATTCGTGCAAAGATATTTTTAAAATTAATTGGTTTTGAGCCAAATTGAACTTATATACTATTTTCATGCAAGTATGGAAAGTGAATTTGTCAAAATCAATTTATTCCTCCATCAACGAGAATGGTCCTTCTTAATTTACGATGCGAGTAAAGACAAAATGAACAGATAACTGTGTAGATTATCATAACGAGAGGTAATTTTAATTAATTTTGGAATAAACAGGGCCACAAATAATTATTGCTGAAATGAATTTATTCTAAAACATTTCCTAATGCATTCCATTTTTGCTAGTTACTTGTTTATTGTTCATGTAAGATTATAATGGCAACCGGAAGTTCATATACTTAAAACCTCATTTGGATGAATAAAGAAACAACTGTGTTTCAAAACAACAACAATTGTAAGAAAAACTATTCTGATCCACTTTGTAGTCTGGCCTGGCATACTCATTAAACACTGGCAGTTGATGTTACTAATCTGTCTGCAATCTTACCAAGATTTAAACCATCTGATAGCTCAGTAACTATTAACCAGCACCATTGCTGGTTATATTGCGACATCCCATGATATCACTTATTATCTGAATTTAGAAGGGAAATAATTTTCGAACATCAAAGGCAACTCAATAGAAGGGGATTCTTTCTCAATATAAGCACACACATAAAATTATCACAAGGGTATATTATCGTCCAAATCAAAATCATCTATAAGGGACAGTTAAATTTAATCTGAGATGTGATAAATGATAGTCTAGGATTTGCTTTGTTAATCTTCGCTTTAATAGTTTTAAGCAATGTATTAACTGGCTACCCGTGGCCTTCTCGTCATTCTTCTCTGCTTCATCATTTTGCTCTTGACCTGAGAAGAAAGTAAGCAGATTTGGGACTCTCCCAAGAAAACCGAGTTTTTTGAAATGGAGCTTCCGGCAAGCAAATGGAAACGAAGGATTAAAAACAATTTGAAGGCCCTCGTTCAAGTCACTAAAGTTGAGCCATTGCTTGTGAAGACCCTCCATCAGGGCGGAATGATCGACGATGCTGAGAAGTATTTCTTAGTAAGTCTCTCAACTCTTTCTTTTGTGTTCTCCGTATATTTTATTCGGGTTTTTTCGGTTACAGCAAAGCGAACGCTTTGAAAATTCGGAGAGAGCGACGACACTCTACACGGAAATTGCCCAGAGGTGGGAAGATGATCAGTTTCCGCTTTTTAGAATGGCTCTCAAAGCCACGAAGAATAAAAGGGCTCTTGCGTACTTCCAATGGGAATGAGGAGTGAGACCAAAGAACTGCGTCCTTCCTTTTAGGAAACATGTATTTAGTATTTAATTTCTGCACGAAAGGAACCAACCATCTTAAAATTGAACTAACAGTTTTACCTAATTCCATGCTTTAAAAAATTAAATTTCAATAGCTTGTCTTCTTCAAACTGTAACAGGATTTGGGGCGTAATTTGGGTCGAATAAATAGTAAAAAGTACAAAATTTGGTGGAATGAATTTCTTAAACGGATTACCGACAGTGGATGGAGAACCGGGAAACATTTACAGTGCAAGCCAGAACTCCAAGAATATATCAGGACAAAGTTAACATCCTATGCAGGTCTGTCACTCAATGAATTTTAATGTATGATAGCAGGACATTTTTTACGCAAATCAGACTTCGGCGCAAAACTGCAGAATCCGAAGGATTTATTCTCGTAGTTTTCTAAGTCAGAGTAACATTCAGGGTACCTCCGCTATCCGAATGACTGACAATGGGCGGGGTTTGGTTGGTAAGCGAGGTTCTGGATGATGGAATACATATAAGATGTGGTATCACTCAAATTAGTATCCAAAATTTTGATTTCCAGCTCCCAGTATGAGCTGAGATATTAGCAAGTTACGCCAAGTTACACCAAGCAGATTCTTGAAGCCCAGAGAATTTGTGTAGTTTACTAGTAAGAATCTGAAGAGTTAAGTATCCAGTATCAAACCTTTTGTGTGCACGGAGGACCGAATCTATACTTAGATCCTCATCTATGCGCCCAAAATTATCCAGGTTAAAACAGATATTTTTTACGTTACAAAGTTGTTTGTAAATGTTTGCTTCATGTTCAAGAATTTTTATTATTTGGTATGATTTTCGAACATCTATCTAAAATATAAGCATCTAAACTGTGTGTATCTACACTGCAGTATTACTTTCATAGAAATTTTCGGAGTGAGAGAGCCCAGGAACATCAGATCGTGTTGCATTTTGTTCTACAAAATTGCTATAACGAATATTGTTGCGAAGTAATTCAGGGTAAGTGTAAGCAACAATTGGAAATAAGCAGAATGATGAATCTGCTGGAGAGTAGAGCAGATTTATTTTCTTCGTTGGGTCGTTTGAATCTGCGAAAGGATCCCAATCGTCAAAGTTGTTACACACCATTTTTCTTAATTACAATTAGGATTCCTCTTCAAGCCTCTGAGTCGCTAGTAGGTTTAGAAAATCCTAGTTTTCTGTTCCACTGTCCAGCGTAGTGTATTTGTTTAATTTTGTAGCATTCAGTATTACTAACCTGCCTGTGTTCATACCAAGATTTGCTCTTTTGGAATATCTCAATAAATATAAACCTTCACCACTGCTGCCTATGTGGCGATATCGCAAGATAGCGATTACTATCTGAATTTATTATCTCAGATTAAGAAGGAAAGGTATTCCTAAGCGTCAAAGGTAAAACAATGTGATGATTCTGTTTCTTGTTGTGAAGAAGTTCCCTACTTTACCTCATCTTAACACACGCTTCATTCATTAGATTCTGTCACAGTATTTACACACATGCATGCATACCATTTTGCATTTACTTTTTAAAAGATATCGTCTATAATAAATATAAAATTATTAATCTACGGAACGATATTCTATAATTTGTTACCTTAATCTTTATTCGTTATCAACAATCTACTTGCTACTTATTGGCTGCCCATGGCCTTCCCCGCATTCTCCTTTCTTGCATCATTGTGCTCTTGAACTTGGACGAAAGCAACCAAACTTGAGACTCTCTCAAGGAAAGTGAGTTAAGTGAGATGGAACTTTCTGCGTGGAAATGGAAGCGGAGGATCAGGAACAACTTGGAGGCTCTCGTTAAAGTAACTAAAGTTGAACCACTACTTGCGGTCACCCTCCATCAAAGTGGAATGATCGATGACGCGGAAAAGTTTTTCTTGGTAAGTTCAAAGCTCGTTTTTGTATTTTTCGTATGTTTCATTTGTGTTTTTTTTGTCTCAGCAAAGCGAACGTTTTCCAAATTCGGAGCGAGCGACGACACTTTACACGGAAATTGCGCAGAGATGGGAAGACGATCAGTTTCCAATGTTCAGAATGGCTCTCAAGGCCACAAAGAATAAAAGGGCACTTTGCTACTTCCAATGGGAATAAGGAATCCGACATGCTGCGCTCTTGATATTAGTGAACTCCTATCAGCTTTTTTTTTAGTTCTTGAAAAAAAAACGGAATGTCTTAACACCGAACATTCAATGTGCCCAATTGCGATATATAAAAACAATTTAATGTTTAGCAGCTTGTTCTGTTCATAAAGCTCAGTTTGCTTGAAATGAAATATGTTCAGAATAAATAGCAAACGATAGCAAATTTCAAATGAGACATTATTTCATAAACTTGTAGCCTGCAGATGAAAATCATACTATAATTCAAAGTGAAATCCTGGACTTAATAAATTCATCCCGAGAACATACAAACCTTTAAAACTGTCTAAATATTTCGAGTAGATATCAAAATCACTGTTCCAAGTTAATTCTGCTATTAGATCTTTATTCCCTAATTTCTGTATCCATTGCGAATTGCCGGAGGAACAATTAATCGACTCATGCATATCATTAATATCTTGTATAGAAGTGAATTCAGCGGTTTAAATTAAAAACATTATATTAACAAATTCATACTCCTGCTAATTAACAAGTGGGTACAAGTACTTGTAATTTGTGACTGCATTGTTCCACGACCAGAAATTAAACTTTAAATATGAGAGTGAGATTTTGTTCAGATTTGTTTAAATTGAAAATAAATCCCCATCAATTAAGTTTCTTCCAAAGAAATTCAAGTTTTCATGTTTTTCTTTTTCAGAAGCAGATTTCAAAAAGCACATAATTTGATAGATTTAAGATTACCACAGCATCAACAAATCATTACAAACTATTCACGAACTTTAAGGTTTTTGAAAGTGTGCCGAAACTGGGAAATTCACCTAAAATGACTTAAACAAAACATAATTGAACCAAATGGAAAAAAGGTTCGTATTACAGGCTTCAATTTTGAATGTGTGAAATCACCACTAGTGTGTGTACCTGTTTTTAATTCAATAGTAAATTGTTCGAACTACCCTTCATTCAAAAGTTGTGTATTTATGCACCAAACTCCTCTCACTGGAAAGAACGGAGTGTGAAATTGTGAATTATTCCTTCCCACCTTTGGCAAACCTCGCTCATTTAAAATATGATAAGAAGACATCCCAATTAACAAAATATAACCAACCGTCCTCTTTACTAAAAATAGCTACTCGTTGAATAATTCGTTGACGCTAAAGTTAGGGAAATTATATTGAAACCAACAATCAATTGAGAAGAGAAACACAATATATCCACTTTCACTGCTTACTTCAATGTGTTTCAATGTCTCAGGGTTCGTTTCGCATACTGAGGTTTTTGTTTTTATTAGCTGATTAGATAAGTTCAGAAGGTGTGGATAATCGGTGAGGTAAAAGATTAAAAGTATTTTGGCAGCGGTAAAAGGGAGCAAATCGAAAGGCGTAGGTAATTACACAATAACATTTGCTAATCTTATCAGACAAATCAATATGAATGTTTAGTGCTCAATTCTTTCACTAGCGTGTTTTACTTATTCAGTCTTAACAGAAACATACGCTTTGTAAAGGCGAGTGAGATGAATAATTTAACGTGGTTCACCTCCTCTCCGGATTTTATTTATCTACTGACAAAGAGTATACAATCTATACACCTAATATTTTATTCTTCATTGATAAAAGATCAAATCCGGTTACAGGCTTTACTTTGAATAAAATGAATGAACAAATCTATCACTATGCATTCCACAGTATGAGTTAGTTTCTTGCATAAAATATTTAGTTTCGTATTGACCTTGCCCAAGGAGAGTGCCTTGTCTTTCTGATCGCAATACTAAGCTCAAGACCTACATTTGCTTGAACTTGCATAAATCGAGTAAGAAATGGGAATCCAAACTAGCAGAAGTGAGTTACCAGTTTGTTATATGGAATTGCTGAAATGCTTTAATTGCACTTGAACTCATGTTAGATTGACTACTACTAGCACATTCATTCTATACGAAGGAATGACTACGAGAACGTGGGACATCTTACACATTCTGATGACAGAAGCAACATAAAAACCTAACAAATCGCGGAAGTATTAGGCTTGTGTAACTGTGCGATGCAGTCGAAGTCTCCGATGACAAATGAAGCCTATTTTTCCTTCTACAATGAAAGAAAACAAAAGTTAAATTTGAATTGCTAAGGAAAAGATTAGGAACATACAAAATTAAACCACATACCTGCGTAGTGATAAAATATCTGTGACAGTTCTACCAAATAAATAAATAAATACGCGTTAAGCAGTTTGGCCTAACAATGCATTAATGAAAGACGACAATGCCGCAATCGCTAGTAAAACAGATATTGCATCAATCTCCTATTTGGCTCACATTTTTTGGTTTTTTCCAGACAAATTAAGTCAGTCGACTTTGTGGCCTGGACTACTTTTTGGTTGTTTCAAAATACATGAAATCCTGAAACCAGGAATACAAACTTATTTTTTAGACATGAGAGGGTCGGACGAAGGGGTTAAGGAGTGACTTACAATGAGAAAGAGAGCGCCAAGAAGAGTTGCTTTCGTCTCCACGTCGCTTTCTGGAGGAAAGTCGATGAAGAAACGATCTGCGTCTGTGAACATCTCGCGACTCCAGCCGCCCCAGACTTTCGTAATCTTCCCGATCTCCAAACTTCCACTGCTGGAGAGGATCTGCAAGAAAGATAACGTAACCTTCAGTGGCCTTCCAGTTGTAGTAAATGTGTGGGGAGTGCCCTGGAACTCGAGGTTCTTCCCACAGATTCCCGTTGTCCACAAGGGTCCTTTGATCTGGGCGAAGATTTCTCCAGCGGCGTTTT